>JAUMHQ010000044.1:18511580-18526399 GCA_032361165.1 Enteromius paludinosus | reverse complement strand
TATTAAAGCCCATATATCTTACTAACAAGAAACTATGCTTCTAACCACAGGTCCAGTGCTGTAGTTCAAACCACGTATGCTTGTGACGTTGACTGCGAATGTTCGTTTGAACTATGCTTTCGGGAAACACCGAATCGTTGAACTATGCTGGTAAGGACGGAACTTGCGACCATAGTAGGCTAACTATGCCTTTGGGAAACGCACCCCTGGGTAGTTTCTAGGTTGCTGTTATCTGATTTCAGGTAGTATTTCTAGACTGTTATTAGGATACTCTGGGGGGTTGCTTGGCGATTGCAAAAGTGTTGCTATTGTGATCAAGGTGATTGCTGTATGGTGCTAAGCAGTTGCTACTGTGTTCTGGGTGGTTGCTAAGGTGTTACTAGACAGTTGCTAGGCTGCTCAAGGTGTTTTTTTCTGTAAAGCACTTTGGTCTGCCACGGTATAGTTTTGTATAACAGGTTGTGTTGCTAGGCTGTTTACAGTATAGTTAGATCTATTAATAGTGACGATTACAGAACAAATCTGCCAAGCAACATTGAAAGTGGCGTGTGATGTGAAATCATGCAGTATCTCCAACAACAAACCCCACTGATAATTATACACTGAAATCTGTGATCACACCAAATAATAACCGAATGAGTTTCTGAGCTCTCACAGCGTTTCATCAGCATTGAGCCGCTCCTGCTTAACAACAAGATGAAAGAATTAGTGATTTGGGCTTTTGATATGTGCATGAGAGTGGAGAATAACCTGTGAGCTGAGAATGCGTAAGAGATCGATGAAGTTCAGCAAGTTTATTTTGAGTCTTGCAGACTGGCTAAATCAGTCAGAACAATTGATGTATTTATTTGTTTAAATTCAGTAGTGTTTACCAGGGCAAGTATCATTATTCATAATGACCTAAGATCAACAAAGAGAAAAACCATTGGAAGCTCATTGGAAATGTTTTGTTTTTACAGTTTTGCAGTATTTCCAGTGAGCCTAGGTTGCAGAAAAACCTGTTGTAGGCTAAAGTGCCACAGATCTACGATGTTGTGAGTGGTTGCCAAGGTGTTGCTATGTGGTAGTTAAGGTGTTCTCAGTATAGTTATTTAGTTGCTAAGGTGTCTTGAGGGTTGCTAAGCAATTACTAAGTGTGGATATACAGCTGCTGAGATGTTCTGAATCTTGCAATGTGGTTGTTAAGATGTTCTTAGTGTTGCTATGCTATACCATAGATTTAATTTATTAATTAACTTCTATTAACGTAATCAAATATTTGGTAAAACAGCTTCTGTTCCGAGGTACACTTGCCTATAGTTTCTCAGGTAGCTTTCCAGCTACTGTAGGTTTTTTTTGTTTTCTTGGAGACGTTGCCACAGTTTGTTCTGGTTCTTCATGTGACTCCAGACAGACTGATGATGATCAGATCAGATCTCTGTGTGGAGCACTGGCTGCTGTCAGACAATAATCTCACTGCATTATTACAATTATTGACAAAAATAATGTTTGGAAATATAACTGATATTTCCAACTGACACGCTACCGCAAAAGATAGAACTAACCCACTTAAAACCAGTTTCTGTTGCTGAAAATACTATAGAATTTTGCTCAGTACTATATATATATATATACAGTATATATATATTACTAAAAATTTGCAAATATTATTAATTAAAAATAATAAATAATAATATTTCACAACACAACTGCATATTTTTGCTGTATTAAGATCAAATGCAGCCTGGGTGAGCAGAAGACACTTCTGTAACACCAGATAAAATAATAACGAAATAAATAAATCAGCAGTGTTTATTTCTGCTGTGCTGACATATTCACCCATGTCAGTCTTCTGTGTGAATGTTCTCATGAGGTGAGGATTCCATTAGACGTGCATGTGACTTTGATGGACATGTTCTCATTGGAACGGCGTGTGTTTGGTCATGATTTACTGGAGCCGTGTGCTGCAGTATTAGTCGGGTCGCTGAAGGGCTTAATAAACATTCGCAGAATCCACTAGCAGATGATAGTTCACTGTATACGTCTGAAACAAACTGATCATGTAGAATATGAACCTCAGTTCACGTGGTGCCATTGATAACAGGACTGTCAAAATATTACTCAACAAGATTTTTTTTTTATTATTTGAGAGGAACATGTGTGTTTGTATGTGAATATGTGTATATATTACAGTATTATTATTGGTGACCTCAACATGAAATTGAGTTCCTTTTTTCAGATGTTAATTGATAAGTTATTACATTTTGAAAGAATATGAAGACAGTCTTTTTATCATGTTACTATATATGTGTTCTAAATAACTTTGATCAAAATTATTATATATTCCCTATTTTATTATTAACATTTAGTATTCTAAATTATGAATTTGCATAACCCTATTTTTGTTATAAACGTATTACAATTTGTATATAGATTTATGTTTTACAAAACCACTTAATTATGAAAAGTATCCTAAATTATGAATTTGCATGACCTCATTTGTTCTCATGAGATTTATTTTTCAATCTCGTCTCAGAACGCAGAACTTAGTTTATCTTTGAAGATATTTGGAGAAGAATTAAAAAACAACCAAGCGCAGAGGAGTTTGCCTTATCGCTGCCAATTTACTTCTGGTTGGGACCAATTTCGGAGATGCCATTTCAGATCAGAATGATTCACCGATTGACTTTCTCAGTTTAAATCCTTCACGTCTGTAACGCTAGATATAACCGCAGTCAGGTGAGAAATAAATCTAGAGATGGAGGAAGTTAGAAATGCCCCACGTGTCTCTGCTGCTGATAGGGATAAACTAACCTCAGCAATCTCATCCACTTGCTGAGTCACCATGGAAACTAGTCAGTTTCCTCTTGAGAGCTAACCAAAGCATGCTGGGAATGTTGACTCTGATGCTCAGATCACTTGATCGGATGTATTAAAGTTGCGTCATTTGGGAATGATTCTTCAAATCACGTCTTGTTGAGGAGAGGAGTGCTTCTTAAAGCAATAGTTCAGCCAAAAATAAAAACGTCAGCCCATCCATGATGAGTTTGTTTCTTCATCGGATTTGGACGTGCATGCAATGGATGTGAATGGGTGCCATCAGAATGAGAGTCCAAAGGGCTGATAAAAAAAAAAAAAAATCAGTTAACATCTGGAGCAGACAAAAGATCCAACATTGAGACGTTTAAGAGTCCGTAATCCATAATAACTCTTCTTCCAATATAAAAATGCTCTGGTCTGAATCAGACAAGAAATCTGCACAAATCTAACACCATTTACAGTCCAAAACAGCTCTAAACTTAGTTTTTTTGTCTTCTCCATATGTAACTGGTGGACTGGAGTGCTGTGAATCATTGTGATGTTTTTATCAACTGTTTAGACTTTCATTCTGACGGCACCCATTCACTGCAGAGCATCCACTGCTGAGACACTGATGCAGAGACACATTTCTTTAGACCTAATAAAGAAACATCTCGGATGGCCTGATTGTGAACACATTTTCATTTTTGAGTAAAAAGCTCACATTTTGTTGTGTGAAAGTCTAGTTTTGGTAATGCAAATGTTTGTTTATGTAAGCTAGAAAGACGTCTTCTCGATAGTACATTATTTTTCTTCTTGCTGGTTGCAAGTTGAGTGAATATTACAGTGTGTAAGGCAGTATGGAAGGATTACATTATGTTTACATCTCTGCATTTATTTATTTCATTTTTGCCTGCCACACTGGAACTCTCTGCAGTGAATGGGTGCCATCAGAACGAAAGTCTAAACAGCTGATAAAAGCATCACAATAATCCACAGAACTTCAGTCCATCAGTTAACATCTGGAGAAGACAAGAGATAAACTAATCCAACATTAAGACATTATGTGTAACTCATGTGAAAAAGTGTCCTGGTCAGAATCTGGAGAGAAATCAGATTAAGCAGCTTTTAATAGCTTTCAACTGTTGTCTTCTGTCTTCTCCAGATGTTAACTGATGGACTGGAGTGCTGTGGATTATCCACAGGACTCTCATTCTGACGGCACCCATTCACATTCATTGCTGAGACACTAATGCAGAGACACATTTCTCCAAATCTGATGAAGACACAAACTCATCTATATCTCGGATGGTCTGTTGGTGAACACATTTAAATTTTTGCCTGAACTTTTCCTACTTCTATGCACAAAACTCACATTTAGTTGTGTGAACGTCTAGTTTTGGTAATGCAAACGCCTGCTTATGTAAGCTCCATGTGGAGCAGAAAGTACATTATGTTTCTTTTTGCTGGCTGCGAGTCCAGTGAATATTACAGTGTGTAAGGCAGTATGAAAGGATTACGTTATGTTTACATCTCTGCGTTTATTTATTTCCGTTTTTGCCTGGCTTGGCACGCTGGAAGACGACTGATTTCTCCGAAGAGTTTTCTGGGCTGAACATCTGCTCTTTGATGTTGTTGGGTGAACACGGCTCCGCTGAGAGACGCCGAGCAGTCGCTGCGATCCAGGGCAGAAGAACGCCTGCTTTCATCTCCTCCATGTGTGAATTTCTGCAATTTTCCTCCAGCATGCCGCTGTGGCTGCAGTGTGCATTGCAAACCCTGCCGTTTATTTCTGACTGTGAGGCCGTTTACGGCGGTATTTACTGGTGAGGCTCAGCGCTGGGACGCTTCTGGAGGCAGAGAGGAGAATAAAGGAGAAAATGGATTTGACATTTCTGGTTATAAACGTTACAAATATGTCTAGCTGTGAAGATTGTGGCACAAATGATCCAGAAGTGATTGACCGCCTTCATCTGCTGGACAATTAGATTCAATGTTCAGAACATGAACCAAGACTAGTCAAACCAAAACCATGGGTTAAATGTCGCATTCTATCATCAATGACTTATAAGTCAGTGGGGATATTAAACTCCTCAATGCTCAGAAAAGTAATATATAGCAAAAATGATGATAACAGTAGACCATGTCAGACTGAATATTGTTTTGTAACACTTTTAACCAAGTTTAAGACGGACATGACACCTTCATAATCATGACATGTCATACGTCATGAATATGAAGGAGGTTTTATGCATGTTTATGACAGCTGTCATTAAATGCCGTTCACTCAGTTATGTCATTTTTAATGCAGAGATGACATTGTTTGAGATGCCTTTGCTTTGTCAGTGTCTTTGTCATGACAGCTTGACATTACTTAGACAATATAAAACAAATATATTAAATAAATGTGTAGTCATAAAGTAATTTAGCAGAATATTAACACTTAATGATATTCAAATGACAAATTAAATTTGTAAAAGCATTCACGACAACTATAAGGGCCTCATGACAGGTAATATCAAAACGTGGATATTACTCTGATGCTCGGATGTATTAAAGTTGCATCATTTGGGAATGATTCTTCAAATCACGTCTTGTTGAGGAGAGGAGTGCTTCTTAAAGCAATAGTTCAGCCAAAAATGAAGACGTCAGCCCATCCATGATGAGTTTGTTTGGATGTGCATCATGAAAGGTCTATATGGGTTTATGTTGGATACTGCATGTGTCAGTGTGCATCCAGAAGAAATGCATGTGTGCTAAAACACTTACAAACACTACACAATCATATTCAGGAGTTAATAACACACATTTCATATTATTTTTCTGTTTAAACGTCTCACTCAGAATGGCTAGGTACGTGCATTTCTTTGAGACTCTTATGTAAGAAGTGTGGCTGTTATGAAATAGGTGCTTTAATAGCCATTATGGTAGTTAAATCAGTCTGTGATCGGTCAGGAAGCATCACTCACTCACGCCGTGGACCTCCTGCTAGCGCCCGGATGGAGAAACATCCATTTCTGCTCAAAGGTTAATAGTCTTTTGTCACGTTGCTGACAGCCTGTTGCGCTTTAGTAATTTCCCACGCGCCCTTTCTTTTGGAAAATGGCAGGTCAAGGACAAAGTGGATGGTGACAAAGAGTCAGCGAGCGACCGGGTCATTTTTCACCGCAGGAGGTGTGAGTTGCACAAAGGTTGAAATTGGCATGCCACTTATCCTCAGAGATCGAGGGGAGGAGACCAATGAACCCTAGTGAGACGCCTACTGAGACAGATCCCTGCTAGGCTGAAACTGAACCTTGTGAGTCGGCATGAGTGACCTGATTTGGGAAAACAGTGCAAACACTGGATGAAATTGACCTTTTGGAATTAGATTTTAGTTCCTGAAATTTAATTAGAATTCACAGATTAAACTTGTTTCTTAGGTAGTGCTTGGCAACGATTAACTGCATCCAAAAGAATATATGTGTGTGTACTGTTAAGTATATATAAAGACACAAACAGAATATGTTTTGAAACTATTTACATGTCAAACAATTAATTGCAATTAATCAGATCCAACATAAAAGTTTTTGTGTATATTTATACATGTAAAAGGAGTTAAATACTACTTTAAATTTTTGTTGTTTTCCCTAAAAAGACAAAAAAGTTTTCTGTGTAATTTAATTACAATTTTGTTTTGGTGTTTCTGAAAATTTAAACAAATTTAAAACACAGTAAAATGTAATATGCTCCATTATTCTTTTATACAATGCTCAAAAAAATACAAATAAAGGGGACACTGTTCTTTACATTGAACAGTTGAATGTGCTGACAACAAATTCACAAAAATTATCAATAGAAGTAAAATGTATTAACCCATGGAGGTCTGGATTTGGAGTCACATGTGCTTGTGTGACCTCCCTACAACACCTGGGCATGCTCCTGATGAGGTGGAGGATGGTCTCCTGAGGCATCTCCTCCCAGACCTGGACTAAAGTGTCCGCCAGCTCCTGGACAGTCTGCGGAGCAACGTGGCACTGGTGGATGGAGCGAGACATGATGTCCCAGATGTGCTCAGTTGGATTCAGGTCTGGGGAACGGGCGGCCAGTCCATAGCATCAATGCACTCCAGCTACATGAGGTCTAGCATTGTCTTGCATTAGGAGGAACCCAGGGTCAACCACACCAGCATATGGTCTCACAAGGGGTCTCAGGATCTCATCTCGGTACATAATGCCAGTCAGGCTACCTCTGGAGAGCACATGGAGGACTGTGCGGTTACCCCACACCATTACTGACCCACTGCCAAACCGGTCATGCCTGAGGATGTTGCAGGAAGCAGAACGTTCTCCACGGCGTCTCCAGACTCACATGTGCTCAGTGTAAATCGGCTTTCATCTGTGAAGAGCTCAGGGCTCCTGTGGTGAATCTTGGTGTTCTCTGGTAAATGCCAAGCGTCCTGCACGGTGTCGAGCTGGAAGCACAACCCTCACCTGTGGACGTCGGGCCCTCATACCACCCTCATGGAGTCTGTTTCTGACTGTTTGAGCTGACACATGCACATTTGTTGCTGGAGGTCATTTTGTGGACATAAAATCACTTTTGTAATTTTTTTTTTTGAAGCATGTATATATTTCAGAAAAATATGTTGTGTTTTCTTGTGACGTTACTATAAAAATGTTTTATCCTCCTTTACATAACTTAAAAACATAAATAAATAAATGTTTCCTAGGAAGCTCCATGAAAGAAGTACGCCTCATCTATTGGTGCTTGGTTTTGTTCTTTTCCTGTCAGAAGAGCAGCTGAATACCTTCAGATCCCGTCTAGACTCGCTAGGGTTTGAAACAGAGCCGAAGAACCCAAGATGCAGACGATGTTCTGCTCGAGCACAGTGGGGAAAGAAATATTGTGAGATTGTAAAGGTCATGAGATGTCACTTACCTGGACAGACGCTGTGGGAATAGTAATGAACGACGGCAGGATATTTTCCCTCTGGTTCCAATACACTTTTATCATCCACATGTCTTCAAATCAAGAGAAAAGCATCATATTAAATATATCAATATGATCAAAGCCTAAATAGATATAGTGCATAATAGTTCAACCTTTCTTTGTTGTTAACTTGTTAAATGCAATATCGTTTTTATTAAGTTCAGTTAAAAAATACTACTAATAATAGTAAAAAAATAAATGCCACTGTGTATATTAACTTACATTATCTGTTATAACTTACATAATTACTCATTAATTATTTATTACAGCAGTTGGTATCATTTACTTAAATCAAAACTATTAAAATAGCATTTGTTCATTTAAATAAATCTAAAATAAAATCTAAATGGTGATGAAAATATGAAAAATTAGACAACATGGCAACTAATGGAAAACAGATAAGAATTTGTAAAGTACTGAAATTTAAATATTAGAGTACAATTTTAATGAAAGTGCAAAAATAATTAATGCAATAGTTTTATTTGAATATCACTAATATATGAAGTAAAAATGTAAAATTATATTTATTTTTATTGCACTTTGTTTTGTTTGTTCGTTTTTTATTTCAAACACAGAAACTTGCTCAATATTAACATTGTTGAATGGCAACCATATAAAGATAAATTTTTTCACTGGTTTTATTTCACAGTAAATCAATGTCACTATCATTTATTTATTTATTTCTTTTAATTAAAACTATTAAACTATTTTTAATTTGATGAAAATACTAACAAAAATAATAATAAAAACAGTGTAATTCTTAAAACTAGAAATGAAATAAAGAAGCTAAATAATTAATAAAATAATTAAAATGTGAAATCTTACTTAAATAATACTAAAGCACACTGTTATGTTTTCTGTCAGTGTTCTGTGGACTTTTATTATGAAGTGTGTCAATGTTCCCTTGTGTCTGTGCTCATTAACTCATTCGTTTGTTACCACCACAACTCATTGGCTCCTCCCCCTAGTTAAATCCTTATGTCGTTATGAGTTTTCCCTCAGTACTAAGCTTTTCCTTTTTCCGAGTTTTGTTTGGATTTCCCTGTGTACCGACGCAGCCTTGCCTTTTTTAACTGTCGTTCTGTTCTGCCCCTTCCCGACTCTGTTACCGACTGCTTGTATACCTGTTTGCCGTTGTTTAGGCCCTGCCTGTTTGACCTCGATTATTGATTAAAGCTAGCAAATGGATCCACACGCCTTCACACTGTATTGGACAGAATGTGTTTTGGGGGTTTTCTATGGCGCTGTTTATTATCCGAAGCTCATTTCAGGTGTTATGACAGCAGTTCAGTGTCTCACATGTACATCTTCATCCACCATCTGCTTCTCTTATGTTCAATTGATGGTTTTGGAGGGACATGAGGGTGAGGAAATGATCACAGATCTTCACTTCTGAGGAAAGCATTCCTGTAAAAGACAACTCAAGAGGAAAATGATGCCCTGAAAGAACGGCTTTACTGACAATATCACGTCATGCCGAATCAGTAAAGCCGTCTGTTGGAGGACTGGCTGTTAATGGTCAAAGCATTTCTTGGTTGAGTGATTGTCTTGTCGTACTGATTCCTTCACGTCGTCTTTAAAGGAGCATGTCTGGGTCCAGCTGGGATTATACGAGACTCGTGATGTCCACTCAGAGTTTTATTCAGACGTTAGAAGCAGTGAAGCTCTTCCAGATGAAGATCAAACCCTAACTAGATGCCAAAAGCGCGCCGGGTTTTTTGCTCTCCTGCGTTCAGAGACTGGAGAATATGCTCCGCATCCTTCAGCGACATTTCAGAAGTTTCTACTGAAACAAGGAGGAATAAAAACAGATCCTAATGAGTCACTGGTTCATCCAGTATAAGAGTCCAGGGCAGTAAAATGAATGCAGAACAGATCAGATCGTTTGATGAGAAATCTTTGAGTTTATTTTGAGATCTCTGACTCCGAGTCCAAATCTGAGACTTGAATGAAAATTAAACTCATTTCACAACTTTACTGTCAGAATTAAGAGTTCATATCTCACAACTCTTTTTCTCAGAATTTGCAAGTTTATATCTTGCAATTTTTACTTTTACCCTTAGTGAAGAAAGAGTGTGTATCTCACAATTTTATACATTTTCTCTATATTATGAGTTTATATTTCATAATGTTTACAGTTAACATCAAAATGTTGACTTCCTCTCAGAACTCTCATTTTATTTATTTTTCTTTCTTTCCTTTTTATCATTTGTTCGACTGGCATCTTTGTTTCTTTATTAAGAGAACAAAAGGTCAAAAGTTTCAACCTTTTACATTAAAAGGAAGGACTTTCAACAGGAACTTCAAAGAAAAGGTGAAATTAATGCAGCACTAGTTATACACCCTAACCCTACCCATCAGAACTTAGTGCTTTACCTAAACCCTGACCCTAAACCTACCCTTTACCCAATTATAACCTGACCCCTAAAACCAAGTCTTGACCCTCAAACAGGTCTTTAAAGGGCTCTCATGTCCTCACTCTACTGATCTAAAACTCAAACCGGCTCCTCACAAAGATAGCTGTATAAGTGCACACACACACACTCTGTCTCTCTCTCTCTCACACACACACACAGGAGTGGGCAGCATGGGACTTATGTCATTATTGATCAAACTCTAGCGGCCACCGAGTGGCAGAATTTTGGCCGGATGAGTCGAGCATCTGTCAGAGTCTGTACAGTTGTTTAGGAGGGGTAAATAAGGACAGCAGTGTGTGTGTGTGTGTGTGTGTGGTGACCGCTTGCCAAGCAATCTTTTTAATCACAGACTCATATGAATAGTTCACTGAAAAATGGCTTTACTCGCCCTCATGTTGTTCCAAACCCAACCTTCTTAAAAGAAGGCTTTCTTTATGCAGGGAATTTGAAGAAAATAGAAACTGCTGAACGTCCTTTTGTGTTTCGACGACGGTTTTTATCAAGACAAACTTTGTTTACTGCTAAAATACATCAAGCAGAGTTTACAAGCCAAAACCGTCCTAAACAGCTCTAAACTAATATGTGTGTGCATTTTCATGTGAGAGGCGACAGGAGGAAACAATATTATGGACTTTTTATTATTAATGTAATTTATTTATTATGGACTATATTATAGATTTTTTTAGATATATTTCGTAAGATGGACCCAAAAAACCATTAAAGCTCTGTTTCGGTCATATATTAGTCTGCAATAACTTTGTGTTCTAAAAGCTTTATAGAAACAGTGATTTGCGATTTCTCTGAAACCTTAAATTATGATTAGAACATTATTTAAAAGGGTTCAATAATATTAGCACAGCTAGGCAAAAGAGTGGAAATTTTATGATACATTTCTGGAAACCTTCCAGGATTTTTTGGAAACTTTACTTTAACTGTAAAACATTCTTCATGTTAATATGTAATATTACATATGCAGTGCCATGAAAATATCAAACATCCTAAAGATTGTGACTTTTTTGTTCTATTTTCAGCATTATGACAACATTCATCAACATCGTAATGAGCTTCTGCGAACATTGTTCTCCAGATGTTTTCTCACAAAGTTAAGAGCATCCATCAATTAAAAATACATAAAAATTGCTCTTGATCGAGTAACAAATATTAATAATGTTATGAAAGCATTCTGTAAATGTTTTTTTAACAAATGTTTTATCTTAATCTTTACTAAACATTGTGAGAACATTTCCTGCCGGCTGGGAACAAGTTTAATAGTCGTTTAAATTAATCGCAGTTTAAATAAAGTTTTATGGATTTTTGAAAACGAGCTTTCATGCAACACATGAATGAAAACATGCTGCAAAGTGCACCATGAATAAAACTCTCTCAAGAGAAAGAGTCGACTCTAACAACGAGTCCCAAGCAGTTTCATTTTCGTGTTGGTCTCAATGAAAATGCTAATTCATTCTTCACCACTTAAAACTCACGAACACTGCTTTAAATGAAACTGGAGGACTTTGGAAAAACTGTTTGGGAGTCATTGAACAAATAATCTAAAAATACATGCATCTTATCAAAAATGTGAGTGCATGCATCTTCATGACTCTTGAAAACCAAAATATAAACCTTTCATAAATACCGGCACTTTAAATTAATTACATCTAGAAAACAAGTTTTTGTTTACAAAATATATATTGTTTATCATGTGTATAATACACGCATATGCACATATACCTAAATTTAAGAAAATATGTTACATTTGTATAAATATATTTATTTATTATATAAATACATACGTTTAAAATATGAGTATGTATTTATACAGTACATACATAACACAGTACTTTTTTTTTTTATTAAATAAAGCAAAGTCATATTACTTTGGAACATAACAATGAGTAAATGATGATTTACTGTATATATTTAGCAAATGCTTTTATTTTGAGTGACTTGCATTGAATTGAATCAGTTCATGGATTCTCTACGGTGGCTGAGAGAGAGCTCAACATGCTGCAAACCTAAGAAAACACACACAAACTGCAAATTCTCACAACGCACCACACGAATGTGCTGCAAACACAGAAACACGCTGCAAACAGCACGGACCACAACGGAAATGTTTCAGGAAGGCCTCAAAAAGTGAAAACTCATCTGGGACCGGATTATTTGTTCAGAGGCTTTTGGTCCGAGCAGAGATGTTGTCGCTGAACTAAAAGGTGAGTTTTTTGTGTTTATTTTAACAACCTGATCCCCTGAAGGTCCCCCTGAAACATTTGTTGTGGTCCGTGCTATTTGCAGTGCGTTTCTGTGTTTGCAGCGCCTGTGTTGTCAAACTGATGAAGATGTTTTCTTAATGTTTTTTTCTGTTTGCATGTGTTTTCTGAAGTTGCTGCGCGTTAAGCTCTCTCGGACACCGTAATCTATGAGAATCAAACCTGAGACCTTGGGGTTGCTAACGCCATGCAGCTTGATACAGGAATGCATGCCTGCATCTACAGGATCAAATCATATTCATTCTTAGCATATTCATAGCGTCTCCTTTTGTGTTCCAGAGAGGAGAAACTGGCAGGACACGTGCGTTAATAACTCATCCTGAAGGACGGAGCGTTGCATCTGTGCTCCGTCCGAACAAAACCCTCAGAACACACACACACAGAAACCCTCAAGACCGGAAGACGGGCGAGAGAAACACAGAATTGTTGCGTAAATAGAATAAGACAAAGAGCAAATTGTCTTGATTTCATGCTTGTTTACAGGCCGGATAATGTTGTCTTTGGTGTCTCGGGCCTTTGTTCCCGGTGTTTATTTTCCGTCAGACGTGTTCAGCATCTCTAAGCGAGCCACCATCTGTCAGATCCCGGTTCCGTCATACATCAACATTACCAGCGTTGCATTAATTCCAAACAGGTTTGTTTCTTTCAAAGAGAATTTCCAGTAACACACACCCAGAGGAAGATGATGATAAAGCACTTTAGAGCAACTCAGCAAGGTTAATCAGCTGCATTTTGAATAAGCACATGAATGTATATTTATTCTCTTTGTTTGCTCTGGTGTCTGTGGGCCGCATGGATCTTCATGATATTGATGAAGCCGGTGAACTTCAATGCTGTGCATTGGGATGCAATTATGGTATGGCCAAAAAACAAGGAGGCATTGACACGATAAAGCAGTCATAAAGTTATTTTAGTATAGTTTTTGTTCTTTTTCATTTTTGAGTTTTAGTTTTTATGTGTGTGTGTGTGTGTGTGTCATTGTTATTAGTTTTTGTTTTCCTCAGGAGACATGCGTTCTGTATTTTGCTTTCATTTTTCATGTTGATATTGCCTTCATACGCCCACAGGAGTCTAAATATTGTATATTTCCAATAATGTGTAGTAGGGTTGTTTTTAGCTTTTTTGACGTCACGCTACTGTTTAAAAGTTTCGAGTTAGAATAGAAATTAGTTTAGGGTGCATTAAACTGATCAAAAAAAAAAAAAAAAGATTTTTGTTTCAAATAAATGCTGTTCTTTTGAATTTTCTATTCATCTGTGAATCCTGAAAAAATAAAATTCATCATGTTTTTTTTTTTTGTGCAGCACAACTGTTTTCAATGCTGATAATAAGCAGAAATGTTTCTTTTACAGTAAATCAGTATATTAGAATGATTGCTGAAGGATCACATGACACTGACGGCTGGAGTAATGATGCTGAAAATACAGCTTTGATCACACAAATAAATTTCATTTTAACTTATATTCAAATAGAAAACAGCTGTTTTAAATGATGATGTTTCTGTGTGAAAAACGGCTGACATATTAAATGTCACGCTTATCAGATGAAGGTCAAAATAACTCCACATCTCTTATGCACAAGACATCTTTTCTCTTATTTAATTTTTAAATCATATTGTGCTGAGAAAATATAGTTGAAAGGTAATTATTCACTGAGAATGAAGAGAGGATGCTGAGGTTTAGTTAAAGATGGCAATGCAGGAGGCGTGACATTTAAAAGAGTTTGTACTCTGGGGGTTTTCTGCATCAAGGGCATTGGAAAGTCATGATGGGTCAAACGAGTTTCTTAAAGCTTGAAGTTTAAAGTGAAGCAATAAGCACACAATGTGTAGAGTTTTGTAAAAAATAAAAGCTCTTTTAGGGTTAACTGCTCAAACATCCTGCTTCTTGTGTCAGAATCTCCAGATGAACTCTTACTTGGACTGAAGCAGCTCAGCTTTCTCAGATCATCTTTACTTTCTCTGTTCCTCAGCAGAGCAATGATCTTCACAAGCCTCTAAATCATCTCACATCTTCTGAGGAGCCTTTATTTCTTTAGCTCTCCATCAGCACTGCATTATATGTTCGGATTATTTCACTGAGACATACTGTATGATTAGAAATATGGAGCGACTGCTGATATTTAGATCATTTTACTGTCAGTATCTGCTATAAAGATCTCATCGAGTCTCTGAAGATTTTCCTTACTATATGAGACCACATGAGCCATAAAAGCCTGATGGATCAAATACTGAACAAAACCAGATTTTATCTAAAGGTTCATTGATCTGTTTTAAATAAGAATAAATGCATTTTTATGCAGCCGCAATAATGTCAGTGACTTCTTCTTACTGCGGTTGGCAATGAGCTTTTTGGTGTTAGCGCCACCTTTTGCACCGGACGCG
>JAUMHQ010000044.1:18491777-18504023 GCA_032361165.1 Enteromius paludinosus | reverse complement strand
CTCCAGAGTGCTCAGGACCTCAGACTGGGCCGAAGGTTTACCTTCCAACAAGACAATGACCCTAAGCACACAGCTAATATAATGAAGGAGTGGCTTCACAACAACTCCTTGACTGTTCTTGAATGACCCAGCCTGAGCCCTGACTTAAACCCAATTGAGCATCTCTGGAGAGACCTAAAAATGGCTGTCCTCCAACGTTTACCATCCAACCTGACAGAACTGGAAAGGAGCTGCAAGGAGGAATGGCAGAGGATCCCCAAATCCAGGTGTGGAAAACTTGTTGCATCTTTCCCGAAAAGATTCATGGCTGTATTCCATCAAAAGGGTGCTTCTACTGAATACTGACTGGGTCTGAATACTTAGGACCATGTGATATTGTAGGTAGTTAGTCATACTGTAACTGCACCATTATGCTGTTAAAGAGCATCTTTCTCCTTTGACAACCATTAAAAATAGATATAATAATTACAAATATTTCGTTATACTGCAGTCGATGGCTGTTTTTCTCTTGTAGCCTTTTAAAAGCATGACAGCAGGTTTCTCTCCTCATCTGCTGTCTTTGTCGTTGACAAAATAATTCATATTCTTTATGTCAAGCTGGGTTATCAGGTGAGCATTTGATGCGTTAAGAACATCATGTTGGGGAATAATGAATGTTAGGAATATGAAATGAAGGCTCACCTCCTGTTTTTGCGCAGTAGCAGGTTATTTTGTTATTCTGCCAGCATCTGCTTTGGCAAGTGACCTGTGAGACGTCTCTGGTTGACATTTGACAGAAAATGTCATTGCTTAGAAGTACACTTCGGCTCAGCTCATGTGATTATATTTTGAAGAACAGACCAGAGAAAAGGGCTCAGTGTGTGTCCAAATCACTGTTTGTTCACAGCATTGACGCTTTTAGTGAACGCACAAGTATTTTCAATGATTTTGATGGTGTCTAATTCCACTCTTGGATGTATACATAACTTTTACAGCGATCATCATTATTTTGGCTGAATTAGGACATTTTTGTAGCCAGGGACTGTTTAATTGTTACAATTTGTTTCAGAATGTTCAAATAACATTTGAAAAAAACCTTCTATAAAAACTATAAACACAGAACTGTGAGATTATTTAGATATAACCTTAAAAATGTAGATATAAAGTCATAATTGTGAGCTGTGAAACTTGCAATTGTGAAAAAAGAAACTCATAATTCCTAGATGTAAAGTAAGAATTGATCATATAAAGTCAGATTTAATAGATATAAACTTGTTTGTATAGACTTTCCTCATTTATTATGAGGAATTTTGCTAAATAAGTTAGTACCTTTTTATTTTGGTAGACTGTTTAGAAAGAACACGTTCAGTGTATTATCTATAGTTAGGACTCTGTTATGACTTCTACCGTCAGGAACTATCTCACAGATGAATGTTTTACTGTCAGGTGTTGCTCATTTGTAGCTCCGAGGAGTTCAGTAAGTGTGTTTCAGTCAACAATTTCTCCTATAATTCTTCAGGAGGACTGAAAACAGACCTAAAACGAGCTGAGAAATATTTGAGGTCATATTAAGATCTCTCAAACACAGAAGTAGACATCCCAGCAAACAGACAAGTTAAAAAATTTTACAAAAATAACTAGAAATTATAGAATTGTGGGAAAGAAAAATCTGAGTTGTAAGACAGAAAGTTGCAATTATCTTCTTTTTTTCTAAGCAGAAACAGGCTTCTGCTTATAAAATGTGACTGATCACTGGAACGTGCACGGAATAGAAAGAGATGCATTATTCAGGCTTATACAGTGCATTTGTGCCCATCAGTGTGTCCAGGTATGGTTAAGCTGGGATGTGGGTTGTTAGTTAGAGTTAAAGCGGACGTTCACAGGTAAGTTTAGGGTTGATGTTTGTCTGAAGAGTCTATTTACAGTGTCTGGATCCCGTCTCGCTGCAGGCAGGCAGACAGGTGGCCATTAGCTCACGATGGAGCCGATGAAGGCTGTCTGCACAGATGACTGCCTCCTAGTTTGGGCTTCAAATGTCATTTTCTCCGCTACATTTCTCAGCCCCCGCAGACCTGGGCCTCTGTACCAATTTAGACGTCAACCCTTGACATTTCGCAGATTTTCCTCAACCCTGTGGATCTCAGGTTGGGAAGGAAGGGGGGTTTCTGGCTGTAGGAAGACGGGTTGATCTGCTTGAGGTGTGGAGGGTAAAGGCCACGCACCTGTCATCTGTGCCTGGTTATCTGAGTAATTGCAGTCATCCAGACTCAATGCATCCGTAACGGATTGAACCTCCCATTTAATGATGGACTGTTTCAAATACAAGTGTTTTTACCATTCAGCCCATCATGCTCTGTGAACATTATCATACACCACAGGAGAAATCTCTTTTTTTTCCTGGAAGTCATGAAATTCCCACTAGTTTGAAATTATTACTGCATGAATGGCATCATGTGAAGAAAATGACAAAGACGGAAACAACATAGTGTAGATGTGTTCTTCATATATCCATCACAATTTGGATTTTACATCTCTCAGTTTCAACTTTACATTTTAATTCTGACCTCTGAACTTCATTTCTCACAATTACGACTTTATATCTCACGGTTCTGAAAAAGAGCCAAATTGTAAGATGAAAAGTCATACTTAACATTTTTAGTTTTTATCCTGTGTTGAAAGCAAGCTGCCACAGTCACATGACATTTACAGCTGGAAACTGAAAACGAGCCGCCAGAACTGAAGCCGGCAGACTCAGCAGCTGTTATTAAGAGTAAAGCTGGCAGTCAGATGTCTACAGGTGTTACAGCTCCTCGACTAGGAGTCCAATTCAAGAAGAAATTAGTAAAACAGATAAAAGTAGCTTTAGTTCTCACAGACATTAACCATGCAGCTGCATTAATGAGCATCTTACAGGCTCTTTCATACCCAAGGGTTGATTTTTATTAAAATACAATACAATGCCAACTTTGAAATTACTTTTTTTTTTTTTTTTGTACCAAAAATGTGTCATTTGCACCAGAGTTATCTAACCAAATGCATAATTGGAGATTCGGCAGAAATTACATTGCAGCAGATAAATGAATTCTCAAGTGGTATCGAGGCATTTTATTGGTCGTCTGCTGCATTCTAAGGTTTATTTCTCTTTTTTTATTCACAGTTATGGTGGTTTTTTACACTGATGAAGCAACGCTGACACCCAGTGGTCAATAATGGAGGTATTTCACACCCACATCATCCCTGTTATACACATTGCCATCATCTCAACGGGAATTTCTTCATAAATACTGAATGAAATAGTTAATCCATTTTTTATTAGTCTATAATATTAGTTTATAACACTATCACAGTCTGATAAGTACTGATTATGACTCAGATTCACACCTAAATATAAGATTGATATATTTGAATTGCATGTACAATGTGTATTATTTGGACAGTTTTTACATAAACAAACTAATAAACTTAATTTCATACATCTTTGTCGTTCAAACAGGCCAGATTTCTATGAACTATTGCCATTTGTTTGATTTTATGTAAATAGCATATTTTCAAAAATGTATTTATTCAGATTAAAATATGCCTAGCTGTGGAACAAGCATTATTAATTTAGTTAATACAAAGATGGTTATTTAAAATGGACTTGAGGTTTATTACAGCAGGATTATGGAAATCTGACCTGTTTCATTTATGTATGACTGACAAATATGAATCATATTTGCAAAGATATATATTTTTTTGTAATTTATTTATATTTGTTTGTTTAAGGGGACACAGATGTTATATTAAAATCATATTTTTATTTATTTATTTACTTTTAATCAAAGTTATTTAATTTATCCTTATTATTTATTTATAGCATTTATTGATGGAGTGCATTAACAATAAACTTTAAAATCATAATATTCAATTCAATTCAATTCAAATTTATTTGTATAGCGCTTTTCATGATACATATCATTGCAAAGCAGCTTTACACCAAAGTAATGTAGTACAGTATATGTATTAGTAGTTTGTACATATGGCATAGATTTGAGGTAAAGATCAATTAATGACATAATCTAACAGACAAGGAACATTATAAATAATAAGTCAATAATTAATGAATTTAATGAATTTATAAACATTTTTTGTGCTACCATTTTGAGAACATTAATTTCTTTGTTTTATATCATTATTTTTAAAAGTATTAATTTAGAATTATTATTATTATTTTTTTTTTATCATGTAACCATATAATTAATTATTTTTATTTACAATACAAAATACAGACTACTGACAATGTTGTGGAAAGACAGAGAGAAAAGAGAAGGAAAAAGAAAGACTAATTTAAAATCAAATTAAACTGAAAGTTCACTGATTAGTCATTTATATTGCATTATATTATTGTTTTATTATTGTTTTATATTATATTATTATTTTATTGTTTCTGCTTACTCTAAAACACAATGCTGTGAAGTATAAAATTCAAAATACTGGAAAAACATATATAACCCTAGATCCTTGAAGGAACGTGAACTGCGTCCGAAAACGCAATGGGAATGCCTCCAACGTGACCGCGCTCTGAAACTGCTGTGTAAACCATCAAATGAAGTGCTGAGACGTCACCCTCGGGTCACCGACCAGGAAGGATAAAAGCACATGCGAAGCAGTGCACGCCAGCCCTCAGGAATGAGGAAGGAACCCAGAAGGGGGCACAGGGGGTATCGCAAGAGGACGCAGATCTCGTTCCTTCAAGGAACTAGGGTTATATACATAACCCGGAGACGTTCCTTTACAGGAACTCGAACTGTGTCCGAAAACGCTATGGGAACGAAATACCCACGCCCCCAGACTCCCAAGCCCCCATCAGTGTGGATTCAGCACAATGGTACCCAGGAGGTTTAGCCCATTGAACCTTGCAAAGGTTACTGGGGATGACCAACCTGCCGCTCTGTAGATGTCCGGAACCGGGACACCTGCCAGATAGGCTTTAGAAGCCGCCATACCTCTGGTTGAGTGAGCTCTGACTCCCACCGGCGAGGGGAGACCAGAAGACTCATAAGACATGGATATAGTATCCACAATCCATCTGCTCAGGGTCTACTTCGAAGCAGGCAAACCCCTACGAGGAGGACCAAAGCACACCAGCAACTGGTCTGACTTCCTCCAATGAGCTGTCCTGTGGATGTAGGCATCCAGTGCTCGCACTGGACACAAACAACGCAGTTCTTCCTGGTCTACCTCCCCGCAGGGAGGTGGGCAGAATGCCTGAAGAACTACTGGCTGTGGTGGTACTAAAGGAACCTTAGGTACATAACCCACTCGCCGTTAAAGGAAGACTTTGGTGCAAAGTCCACACATGAAGAGGCCACAGGCAAGGCCTGTATGTCCCCCACTCTCTTTAGAGATGCTAATGCCAATAAGACCACAGTCTTAACGGTAAGGAGACGGTCAGAGACTTGCTCCATCGGTTCAAAGGGGGCTTGAGAGAGGGCCCTGATAACCACCGCCAGATCCCAAGTCCGAACTCGGGAGTGGGCAGGAGGCCTCAGCCTCAGTGCACCACAAAGAAAATGAACCACTAGCGGATCTCTACCCACTGAACAACCATCAATGAGGAGTGGAAGGCCGATATTGCCACCACATACACCTTAAGCGTGGAGTGAGCTAGTCCTGTGGATAGTCTAGTCTCCAGGAACTCCAGAACTCTGCTAATCGGACAGTTAACTGAATCCTGATGATGACTATGACACCAATAAGTGAAGAGTTTCCACTTCAACATATATAACCTTCTAGTGGAAGGAGCTCTGGATTGCAGAATAGTTTGAACAACCTCGGTTGACAAACCAGTGGCTACAAGGTGTGCCCCCTCAGAGGCCACACCCATAGACTCAACCTCTCTGGGTGAGGGTGAAACACTGAACCCTCTATTTGAGACAGATGATCTCTCCTGATCGAAATCTCCAATGGAGAGCCGTCGATGAGAGATATCAAGTCTGCAAACCATACTTGTCCTGGCCAACGCGGGGCCACCAACAGTAAATTGACCGCGTCCTGGCGGACTCTTTCCAGAACTCCTGGGATCAGAGATATCGGGGGGAAAGCATAAAGACGAAGCCTCGGCCACGTCTGTGCCATGGCGTCTAGACCCAATGGAGTTGGGTGAACTAGAGAGAACCGGAGGGGACATTGTGCAATCTCCTGAGTCGCAAACAAGTCCACCTCGGCTCTGTAGAAGATTGTCCAGATTCGCTGCACGACATCTTACGACGACCCGCCGACACAGTACACCTAATACAGGACTCTTAGAAACTGTAAGTTCCTCCACATGACTAGAGCTCGCACACAACGTCATGAGATTCTGATCATGTGTAACAGGTTTCCCCTCGGGGAGAACCCTTTTGACTTGAGCCACCACTGAAGTGGTCTCATGTATAGCAGGCCCAGCGGTATCACGCTTGACGCTGCTGCCATCAGGCCCAAAAGCCTCTGAAACACTCTCCTGATCTCGTCTTGAGAGTGAGCTAAAATCAGCCAGTTGTCGATGTAACTGAGCACACGAATGCCCTGAAGCTACAACGGGGCTAGGGCTGCGTCTATTACTTTCGTAAAAGTACGGGGTGAGAGTGCTAGCCCGAAAGGCAGGACCCAATATTGGTAAGCTTCGCCCCCAAAAGCAAACCTCAGGAACTTCCTGTGTGATGGATGAATGGACACGTGAAAATACGCGTCCTTGAGATCTATGGTGACAAACCAGTCTGCTGATCTGATTTGATTCACCACCTGTTTTAGTGTAAGCATCTTAAACTTCAGGTGACTGACTGAGCGGGTTCAGTTGCCTGAGATCTAAAATGGGCCTTAGCCCTCCACCTTTTTTGGGACCACAAAATACCGGCTGTAAAAACCGATTGATGCTGGCGGAACCACCTCGATGGCCTGTTTGCTTAAAAATGTTTTCACTTCTTGTAAAACCAGTGTCTGCTCGGGACTCACTACAGGGAACTGAACCTTGTTGAACGTAGGAAGTGTCAGATCGAACTGAATGCAATATCCCTTCATTATAATATTTAACACATGTTTGGTAGGCTGACCCATACAGCCAAACTTTCTACTAAGGTAACCTTGGGACTGGTCTCCGGTGAGCAGAGGACAGCAGAACTAGACATAGGCTGCCTGGACCTCAGCGTGAACGTACGGCGTGGGAGCACACTTTGTAATGCAGCAGATTGTTTGTGCGTCTCCTGGTGCCTTTCAACCACAGTCAACCACAACCAAAATGCACACTCTGTCTTGCGCCCTAACATCTGATAAAGACAGCCACAGATGCCTTTCGGCTGCTATCATTGCTCCCATAGACCGCGCAAGCACAAGCACTTTTTTTCTTGCTCGTAAAGCCAGATCTGCTGTTTTACCAAGCTCAATCACATCCTCAGGATCTATCTGATCGCGCTGACTCAGGACTCTCAGCAGATCCGCTTGATAAGCCTGCAACACCGCCAGCCTGACCCGCTGAAGCATAGCCCTTCCCCACTAGCGCTCACGTGACACGGATCGGCTTAGAGGGGAGAGAGGGAGCTTTGAGCGGGGATGGCCCGCGAGCGTCTGTTCGACTGTAGGCATTGTTTTATATCCCATTTCAGCGAGCCCAGATATATTCCCGTAATGTGCACCCGAGGGAACAAAAAGTCTCGCAGAGAAAGGTCTACCTCAAGACCTAGACACCTCGGTGTGCAGGTCTAGGAAGAACGGGAGGATTCGGAGAGACGGAGAAGGACGAGATTTAAGGAACCGCTCGTCCAGCCTGCTCGCTGTGTTTTTAGACACCGGTGGCTCTGGCCAGTCTAAGTTTAAACACTCGACTGCCTGGGTAACCACCTCGATTAATTGATTGTATCTGGGAGAATGAAACGGCTGGCTGTCAACACTACATCAACCTCCTCGGAAGATGAACAAATTTTGAGACAATCTCTCTGGGGAGAAGAAGCCGGTATCAGCGGCGCTTCAAACCCTGGAGAGATGTCTCTCGATCTGCCTGGCCGGGAAGGAGAAAGGGGATCACCCGTCTCCATTCCCTCCAGTAAATCGATTTGGGAGCCCCATGAATGAAGACGCTGCTCCGCCTCGGCGGCAGCGGGGCCAGCACCACGGGGCACACTCACAAAGTCCCCCTCCTCGAAGAGAGATCTCCGCGAGCGCAGAGTGGCCAGTGAAAGCTGCATACAATGCGGGTAGTCCCCTCCCTCGAGAGCAGCTGCCGCATGCTCTTCGCCCCAAACACACAACACAAAGACTATGCATGTCTTTAGGCATGAGGTATCAGCCACAGGGTGGAACACACTTTTCAAAACCTTTTTCAGACATGCTTTCCTTTAATTTTTAAACTAGCTAGTGTCTGAATTCACAATGACAGTCACACAGAGAGTGCCTGCTGAATGAATCAGGCTGGCGTGCACTGCTTCGCATTTGCTTTTATCCTTCCTGGTTGGTGATGTCACCCGAGGGTTTACACAGCAGTTTCAGAGCGCGGTCACGCTGGAGGCGTTCCCATAGCATTTTCGGACACAGTTCGAGTTCCTGAAAAGATACACTAAAAGCAGTCAGGACTTGATGAATCCAGGTCATTTGGGTTGTGTCCTCTATATATCACAACGAGAGTGCTGTGTATGAGTTTGTTTTAAAGGCAGTTTGTCAGAAAATAAGGATGTGAAAAACCAATGCAGGAAATAATGACGTGCGCTGGATTGCACAACATTTCCGAATGTGTGGTAATGTCTAGCTTGGCAGAATTTCATTCTCTTCCAGTTGGACGGCAGAATACTGGGTTCTTAATCAGATCTTGTTGGTCAAGATCAACCGCCTGTTCTGTGTTTAGTCTTAGCAGAACTATTTCTCAATCAAGCAAACAAATGTTCTGAAACTGAGAAAGCATGTCTGTTTATGACTAATAAAGTGACAGTTTGGAGAGACCAAACGTATTTTTGCTCAGTTTCACTTCTGCTTATCTTCTAAATAATCGCTGCGCTGTTTATGTGGAACAGACTTATCAAATATGAAAAATATGAATCATAATGAGTCATGTACCTCTCCAGGGATTAGTGTAAGCCAACTTTGAACGTTTAGGGACTATGAACAAAATTTTTTGTCAGTGCGTGATGAAATGCTGAAGGCGGATGATGAAAAGATTGAAATAACACTTAATTCTGCTTTTAATTTCCTGGGAATCTTGTGGATTTGAGGCTCGACTGCTGTCTGTGGGGTATTTCAGTGTGCTTAGTCACACACACATCGAAACTGTCCTGAATAACTTACTGTTAAATAAACATTAACTGTGAGAATGAGTCAGCATGAAGGAATCCACCTTTTAGTGTCACTTATTAACTTTCATTTACTATTACTTCATTTATTAATGTTTGCATGGAGTTTTTTTTAACAGAAATTAATTAAACTTTTAAACATTTGTTTAGGTGAGCATCTGACATAGCAGCTTCTGATTTAACCAATTATGTGACTGAAATAGACTTTAAAATAATTAAAATGTGTGTTTTTTATAATTTCCATCAATTTCATTTAATAAAATTACCTGCTTAAAAACATAATAATAATAATAATTATTATTATAATAATCTATGTTTGAGATGATCAGGTGCAGATGATTACTATTATAAATATACTTGTCTTTTTCTTAAACACTTGTAAGGAAAAACAAGGCTTCTCTTTTTTTAATTATATTAAATAAAAATGGTAAGTTAATAGTTAATAAACTAATTTTTCTTTGTTTATTTGTTTGTTTACTGTGAAACTCAAATACATAAAGAATTTGTTGATTTTTGGTATATTGCATGCAAAACACTAAGGGTCATGTATGAAAAAATTAATAAAACAATAATAATAATAATCATTAAGAAAATTGTAATAATACTTGTTTTGAGCAGTTTTAAAAGTGATTTTGTCAAATCGACCCACAACAAGTTAAACTTGATTTACTCATATTAAGTGATACTTTCACCCAGAATAAAACCAGTTGGTTTAGAGTTACCACATCAAACACTTATTATCAGCTAGTCTGCTGAAAGAACATATTTGTGCCAGCGTTCGGCTGGCAGTGTTGACACGCGATGCTGTGTTTGTCATGCTCGAGTGCCTCTGTGTTCACTAATCACTGTATCTTCTGGAGTCAGGTGTCAGTCGGACTAGTTCACTTCCAGAATAAAAACCTCCTGATACTCATACTCGACCGCATGTCATGTTCTTTGCTCGAAAAGAAATAAAGTTTTTTTTGTGGAAAACATTCCAGGGTTTTACTCCATATAATGGAAGGTCCGAATTAAGTTAAAGGGATATTTCACCCAAAAACACAAATGTGATGTTGGTCTGCGGACCCCCAGGGCACCAGAGATGAAGATGACTTAGTTTCTTCAGTAGAACACAAAGAAAGATGTTTAACTCAAACCGTCGCAGTCTGTCAGTCATAAAATACAAGTCAGTGGGAACCAAACGTGCCAAAACTCTACGGCTGGTGACGATAAACTAAGGTGTTAAGACACCAAACCATCCGTCTGTGCTAAAAACTGAACAGTATTTATATCATTTTTCATCCCTTATACACCACAATCTCTGACTGTCCTGAGCTCATCCACAACATCCAGCGCATGACGCTGGCACACAGATCCTTACATATCAGGACCCATAGAAACAGTCACTAATGAGGTATCTGTGTGTATATATCTATCTGTCAGCGTTACGTGCCGGATGTTTCATCCGTGTATGTTTTTTTGTTTGGTTCCCACTGACTTCCATTATATGACTGACAGACTGCGACGGTTTGAGTTAAACATCTTTGTTTGTGTTCTACTGAAGAAATGAAGTCATCTTCATCTAGGATGCCCTGGGGTCCTGGGGGGGACATTTTTGGGTGAACTGTTCCTTTTAAGCTGTAAGATGAGTATTTGTGGTTTAACCAGTCATAAGCATGATTTATACATCATCTTAAAGCGGAATAAATAAGCTTTGTATTGATGTATGGTTTGGACAATATTTAGCTGAGGATCTGGAATCTGAGCGTGCAAGTATTGAGAAAACCACCTTTAAACTTGTTCTTAGCAGTGCATATGACTAATCAAACATTGCGGTATGGAGCATGATCTTTATCTTCATGATTTTTAGCATTAAACAAAAATTGATCATTTTGACCCATACAATTTATTGTTGCCTATTGCTAAAAGAAACACTGTTTATGACTGCTTCTGTGCTCCAGGATCACAGATTTGTATTCTTTTAGAAAGTCACCAGTTGTTTATCTAGATAAGTCCAAGAATGTTTTCTTTAAACATCTTTTCTTGACCGAAGACAGAAAGACATGAGTCAATTATTAGGCATTTTAATTCTGAACTTATCCTAACGTTCATAAACACACTAAGTTCTCAGTTTGATATAAAGTTTTTTTTTCATTTCTCCCAGACGTTTCATTGACAACATCCCAGCTGACAAAGAGAACGTTTTGCTAACATTGTGTGACATGTTCTGAAAACATTACTTCTGAAGCATCCTCAAGAGAGCAAGCATACACCGTTCATTTAAAATTAGTCATTATATCACATTGTTTTTCTTTTATGTAATTTTCCTGTTGTTGTTTAGTCTGATTCTGTGGTTTGAAGGTCTTCATGAATAAGAGATACGAGGGAATGTTTTTGTAAAACTCAAGGTTTATGGGATGCTGTTGTGAAACGGGTTGGTACAACAGCACTTGCTGAATTTGTTTGGTTTAGACTACTTCTGAGAAAAGAAAACTATGCAATGTAATAAGCTCTGCTCCCTTTTTCTCATCATCACTCTGTCTCTGTTAATACAGGTTTGGGTATTTTGAATACCAGACAAGACTTGTTATCAACAGGTATTGGGTATTAGGCAATTTTGATGAATAGTTGTTCCTATATTAGAAAAAAACAACAACAATAAAACAGATAGATTTTGACTGGATCTGGCATCCGGGGCTGGATCTTAATTATGTGTTTTGGAGGCATGATCTAACATTCCTGCAGGGCCGTGCAGAGACGTTTGAAGGGGCGGGTGCCCAAAGGTAAAATAAGGACAGGTAGAAGGCTGAATAATGGCATCTGCCGTCCATGAGTCATCTTTCATAAACACTTCACAAAGAAGGGCAATATCAACATGTGACTCCTCTACACATCTCTCTCCGTGATGGTAATAGTTCAACTTTTATATAAAATGGCTGCAAATGAACCAAACCCACCCAAACTAAATTGAACATAAACACACATAACATCACTA
>JAUMHQ010000044.1:18474333-18491677 GCA_032361165.1 Enteromius paludinosus | reverse complement strand
TATATATTACATTTTGTTTTAGTGCTTTAAGATTTTTTTTTTTTTTAATAATAAAGTAAAACTATTTTTTAAAGATAATATTTAATTAGAAGTGATGTATTTTTTGTGCTGTAAAATGATTAATTATATAAATATTCGTATATTTTTTATGTACTATTTACTTTTATTATGTATATATAAATATAAATGCACACATATACTGTGTATATTTTTTAAATATTTACATGTATATACTTATATCCAACAAAAACTTGTTTGTATGAGACTCTTATATTTTTATATATATATATATATAATTTTTTTTTTTTTAATAATAACCATGGTGCCAACAATCTGTGGTCACTATGTCATTTTATGTCATAGTTATTTTCAGAATTATTTTCATATTCATTTTTTTATCTGTCGATCCTTCCTCCAGACTATGGCATTGAACATCCTCAGTGTGTTCCTCCGTCAGAATACTCCGAGCCGAGCTTCATCACAGAGTCCTATCAGACCCTGCACCCGATCAGCTCAGAAGACCTGCTGTCGCTCAAATACGAGAACGAGTATCCCAGCGTTATACTGCGAGACACACCTCTCAATCCGCTGCAGGGAGACTACTTTTCAGTCAAACAGGAAGTTGTGTCACCCGACAACATGTGTGTGGGTCGCATTAGCAGAGGTGAGTACGGGCCAAAAGGTAACGTGTTTCGATGCAACTGAAACTGCCGTGTTTTATCAGTGTTGCACAGTTCTTAAATAAATAAAAAAATCCTGTCGCACGCCACTAAACATTACCAAAAAATAAAAATATACATATGTATAAAATAAAATGCGCTGGTAGCTGTCTTTTGTGTCAAGGCATCCATGCGAGGTTACGTTACGTAATAAAATGTTTCCATAGTTTGTGTTGTCCCTTATCAGTGCAAAATTATGACAAATTAATAAAGGATTCATGCCAATATTGTCCAAAACCCCATCTTTCTAGGGCATTTCCAAACTGGGCAGTGCATATTTATAAAGGGGAAGCTTCTTTTTTTATGATTTTACCCCCAATAATGAAACATTGCATCTCCTGAGCTGGTATTGTGGCTTTATATACACAGACACACACACACATATATATGTATACATATAATATATACACACACTTGCACTTACTTTCTGAAAATCATACTCAAATCATATCATTTAGATTTTTTTCCCATGGCAACCTGTCACACTGGTCTAGATGAAATGTTCAGGAGGCGAAAGCTAATTCCTCTGGTTTTAGATGCGTGTTTACCAGCTGTGATCAGCAGTGTGTGGTCTCCAGAACGGCGCTCTCATCTCGCATTACTGCAGTTATGCACGCATTGCCAGGGAATGAAGTAGACCGTTGGGTTTATTTGCGGTTCTATCTTACACCATCTCGAGATGCTCTCAACTGCGGTGGGGAAAAAGGAGAGAAAAACAAAGGTGTTTGCTTCAAAGTTAGAGATGTTTGAAGCCACAGAGCGCTGGTAGCTGTCTTTTGTGTCAAGGCGTCCATGCAAGGTTACGTTACTGGGGTACGAGGTGTTTTTCTGAACCTGAGGTTCTCGTAAGGAGCGAGAGGTGTAAAGTGTGAAAGAGCGTTTCGGTTTCTCATGAAGTAACTCACGTACGTCTGGTTTCGAATAAACCCCTTCTGAATAACCCTTGTGCAGCTGAACAAATGATTGCGATTTGCTCAAAGTCGCTTGTATATTTTTGAACAACGCAGAGATTTGGGTTTTTGCCCTCTAGGTACGTAAATCCCAGCTTTGGCAACGGCGCTGTGTTTTTCCTGCGTGGGAAAGTCTTTGCGGTGCCACCAAACTCGCATGTGGCTTCAATTTTTCACTTGAGGATTTCAGGATCAGTCCCAGCTCTGTATTATCTTTCGTTCTGTAATTGACATTCAGTCGAGAGCCCGGCCTTTTATCTCTGGCTTGGCCAAAAATAGAGAAGCAATTTGTTTTGATTTTCTTCCAATTAGAGAAAACCCAAATATTTCCACATGGAAATCATGTAAGAGAAACACTGCGTGGTGTGGACCAGTTCTAGATTTTTCCACGTGGTTGGGTCTAGACTGCTTGTGAACTTCTCTGGCTGCTCAAGCTGCCAAACTTGGCACCTCCTGTAACCAAAGACACTGGGTTCATGGGTAGAAATAAAGGATAGGGGCCTCATTTATAAAACACGCGTACGATCCGATCTAATCCTAAATTCCATGGAGCTGTGTAACGAGTGAAGAACAAATCGGGATTAATAAAGTCCGAAAATGTCCATTATTTTGCAATGTGCATGCTCCTCTTTTCCTTTTACAACATGCATCAGTTCAAAACAATGTCTGTTTGAATATATGGCATGCAAACTGCGTGTGAATGATGTTTAATAACAGTGAATTCTGCATCGCAGGTAAGCTGGCAGGGCAAGATTCGTTTGAGAGCATTGACAGTTTCGAGAGCTGCGACCGACTGACACAGTCCTGGAGTAGTCAGTCATCATTCAACAGCCTACAGAGAGTTCCCTCGTACGACAGCTTCGACTCGGAGGACTATCCCACCGCACTGCACGGACACAAACCAAAGGGTACCTTCAAAGACTACGTACGGGAGCGCTCGGACCTCAGTAAGGACAAACCGGTCATCCCGGCAGCTGCGCTCGCTGGCTACACAGGTCAGCATCCCCCGGATTCAATCATTCATCACTCATACACGCATCCTACTCGTGTAATAAACACCAATGAGTCACAATTGAAATAATCACAAGACAGAAAGCCAGCGCCTTGAAACCTAGCGTAGTTTCAGTCATGCACAAGACCAGCAACAATAACTTGACTGACACTAGTCCTGTTATACTATTAAAAAAGGTGAGCATGGTATTATGCTGCATGACTGAAACTATACATTGATCCTTTTTTTTTTTTCAGATACCATATTATTTACATGGCAAATATCATATTATTTATCCATATATCAGAACAACAATAATATGATGTTATTGCACATATCATAGGTCATATTATGCCAAATTAAATCCCATAAAATACAGAAAGCATAGAAAATCATTATTATTTTATTTTATATCCCATATCATATTCTGTACACCATATCATATCAAAAAAACATTTAACCCATACATGATATAACATATTGTTGCATATCATACTGCAAATTGCATCATATACTGTATATTTCCTTAAAAAAAAACTTATTCTATACATCATAAATTATTACATGTCGCATGCAATATTCACACATGTATGCCATATGAAAAAAAAACAAACATATATTTTAAATATTGCATGTCATATTATGTAATTTACACCATATCATATTAAAACACGGTATTCAATAGATCATAAGTCATATTATATATCTTATTGCATTGCATTGCATAATACGAAAAAGCACATTATAAGCTTATATCATATCCTTATCATAAATCATATTCATATGTTGCATACCGTATGTTTTTTTTTTCATATATCAAAAACCACATGCTGTTCATATATTATATCCAACAGCATATGATGTGTTATTCTATATCACATTTTAATACACTTTATGCCATATCATATCATAATGTTATTTAGTATATCATAAGTCATACTATATATATATATATATATATATATTTTTTTTTTTTTTTTTTTTTTTTTTTTTGACATTGCAGTTAATTTAATACATGCACTATGTATATCCATAATAATGTATAGCCTACTACAGTCAGTCAAAGACTACAGTACATTAACCCAATTAGTATAAATATACACATAAGTTATTTTTTATCTTGAAATATTGTTTGCTTAAGCTTAAAGATCACGTTAACATCAGCTGTTTTCTAACTGACAGATAAATTAACTTTTTTTTACTCCCATTGCAATACACGCCAGTGATTCCTGAAATAGGTCTAATAATTATCAGGCCATTAAACTACCTTTCTGCATGTTGGACTGTGCGGTCACCCAATCAATCACCACTCTACATGGTAATTGTTGTTTAATTGCAAGACAACTGCCCAGAGAATGCGTTTCTTTAAATAGGCCTAGTTACCTTGTAAACCCATTTGTAACCGTGACATTATGCGTGACAATTACCTGCATTTCTTTCAAACAAATTTAGACATGGATGTGGGGGAAGAAACTGTGTCATATAGCTTCATCTAATTAACAGAGAATGTTATAATCGCATCCAAGACACCCATTGCACAAACAGAGTAAGCGTGTGTGGTGAGCATCAACATAGCTGCTCAAAACACCCGTTGGTATTCAACGCATGCAAACGTGAGTAGCCTGACAATTACCGTGCTCCACTGAATATGAACACTTCGCTTAAATTCAGCTTTAAATTAGCTGTTGGATCTGCCATTTCATTATTTACGAATTTCACCTTTGAAGATGCTTGTACAGCAAAAACATATGCCTGTTTTTCCTCCCTGGTCTGATGGCAGTTGCTCGAGACTCTCTCCTTCACCTTCATGTCTGTTTGCAGGAGACGAGACCATCAATCAGAAAATCAGAGAGCTGGAGAGGAATCTGACAACACTCACCTGTTCTCTTGAAGGTGAACTGGCAGCATAGCTTTTCCTACTATTCTGTATTCGAGTCTTTGATATTCTTGAATAAAGTCAGAACATGTTTAAAAATCTGTCTGATACTCCAGAGATATTGGAAAACTGCTGTTGGAAAATGCATCTTAAGATGGTAGCTTGGCAGCTCAACCCGTCAAGTAAATTACACACATAGCACTCATATTCACATAGTATTTCAATTTAGAGGTTTCAAATGCATAGGGGAAAATATCACATTTTATGAATTACGGAAGTAGGCTTTATGAGTGGACTGTTTCAATGACCAACTGCTAGCTGCTTTATTGCTGATTGACTTTTGTCTAGCTTGTAAAGGCTAATGACTAGCTGTAAAAGAGGGACTGACTTCAAACTGGGATTAAAAATGTATCCGAAAAGGAATGGCTCCGAAAAGTTAATTTGGAGAAAATGTCTAGCTTTTTTGTTTGGACTACATTGGTTTTACAAGGACAAGGGCAAATCGCATTTTTAAAACGTATTTTAATTTGTGCGATGCTTTTTCTATTGACATGTCCATATGTTGCATGTTCAACCTAAAAAGCTATTTAAAAGCATTAGCAAGTGAAATGCAAAAAAGTGTGTCCTTTAGGGGCAGTTCACACAAAACACACTATTGTGAATAGTGAAAAGTGACTTGTGGCCAGGTATATATATATATGTAAGGAATAATTGACGACGGGCCGTTGAATTATTAGAAAAATAATGCACACCCGAGGCAGTGATGCGGCATAGACGTGTAGCGGAGTGTGCATTATTTTTCTAATAATTCAACAGTCCGGAGTCAATTATTCCTCTTATACTACGGTTGCCACACCTCAAGATATCGATCAGATGATATATTTCAAGGGATTTGTCCTGTTTTACTTAAATCGCTATTGTAAGTAGGATTATTTCTTCTGCATCTCATCCAACGACTCTTTTGCTAGTTCCAAAATGTCATTTTAAAGCTGGCAATGGAGACTTGAGCCGTTGATAGCAAACTAATGCAGTTAATAATGAAGTTATTAGAAAGAGAGCGAGAGAGACAGAGACCCAGAGAAAGAGAAACAGAGAGAGAGAGAGAGAGAGAGCTTGTATGAATTAGGCTACCTCTGTGTGTCCGTCAACAGTGTACTGAAGCACTGTGTCTAAACTGTTAGTCTGCTTTAAGATGCAGCGCTGTTATTACCTCGCTAGTGAGAAATGTCATGTGTAGCCTTTAAGTTGCTACACTATTCTTGTGTGCTGTATAGGTACTGTATGCTAATTTCCGTTATTACAGTTAACTATGCGAAGTGATATGGAACTGTAATGCGGTCAAGAGAGCTGCCTGGAACTACGTTCGCTGTGCGTTTCCCTGAAAATAATTGCACACCTCAGAACGTTCGTCAGCCAATCAGATTCAAGCATTCACCGGCTCCGTAGTTTAAATTTATTTAATGGATGAATGTTACAGATCTCACAAAGGAAATATTTAATTCTATAATTTTGCAAACATTATGGGAACATTGTTTTGAATGTTCTTTAAAGCTACTCGGGTAACACATTTAGGCTTTAAAAGTATATTGTGAGAGCATTGTGAAAAAAAAAAGAAAAAGAAAATTCAGTTTTCTTGTCGTGATTTGAAGCTATTTAAAGGTTAAAAAAAACTTTGCTTTAGTATTCTGCTTTTTTTTTGGCACCTAAAATAAAACTGTGTTCTGTAAACATTAAACTGTCCAGTTTTCATAAAAAATGTTCGTTCAATGTAACAAAAAATATTTCTTTCATCCATTATGTGCAAATAACAACATAAAGGCGTTTCAAGAATGATTCGCTCAGCCTGATGAAAAACGTACAGTATATCAAAATATTTGATTAGAACATACTGTCAGCAGTTTTGTCCTAACAGTTTAAAAGAAATTCCACAGATGTTTATTGTTACTAATTAATTAAAGTTTAATAGTTAGACAAGCATCCAACATCCTTGAATGATTATCTTAGTGCTAATCATTAAAAAACATGAAATTAACATTCTATGAATGTTATTGCAAGAACGTTTGTTCAGAGGTTATAACTTGTGTTCTTGTAAAAATGCGTAACGTAATCTGTGCTTTGGTATGTACTCTTTATAAGAACACAGCGTACATATGTGTACTGTAAGAGTTTTTTTTTTCTTTTTTGCAGCGTGTAAAAAGTCAAGCATAAAATATTTGGACAGAAAGCATCAAAGAAAACATATACATTATTATTTGCATTTAATCTTTTCTCTGAGGTTCACTCATGTTGACCCCTTTTACTTTAAAAACAACTTGTTTGGTCTTGATATGAAGCCTTCAAACAGCATAAAGCAGTAATAAACATGTTAAAGCCTATGTAACTGAAGCTAGTGGTTGGCATTCACATTTATACTATTTTACCTTTACATGGTAAGTTTGCAGATTTCCAACCAACTTTGTTACAATATCAGTAGTAAATGTAAATGCACAGTGTATTCTTGATCAGTGTGTCCTGTACAAGAAGTCTGAAAACTATACTCCTGCATTTTTGTATTCCTTATTTATTTATTTTTTTATCGTTTTTATTGCATAGACCGCCAGCTTCTATCAAAAGCTTATTTTGTCAACGGTGATTTAATAGATGGAGAAGTGTCAGGAAATGTTTGTGATGGGTTAACAAGTGAAACGCACAACGTGTGTGAGCTTGTGCATTTTGTTGTTTTGTTTGTGGCATTTGCATTATAGATCTAGATCTGCTCTGAACTGACAGCTGTTAAATCCTGCTCACTGAGGTTGCAACGGATGTTCCTGCAAAAGAAGAAAAACATCATAAATCGCACGTAAAATGCTGATTGTAGGATCAGATTTCATCTTAATATGACCCTCAATTTATGTTTCAACCAACATCAACAGAGAGAGCTTCTTAAAGCAAGAAGCTCATATATATTGTGATTGCAATGAACACAGAAAATAATGGGCTTACTTGTCATCTGAAGTCTCTTCCTGCAAATAATGCCCAAGCATGCTGCAGCTATTGCGATCACAATGAGAAATACACAAACTGAAGCTGTCACAGCGGTGCTCTGGCCATACTGCTCGGGTAGCTGTTTTTGTTTTTCTGCAGAAACAACAGGGCTTCATTGTACATTTGTGTTGGAGTGGTGAAATGGGCTTTCTTATAGTCTTTTGGATGCCAACCCTGTAATCGGAGATGCTCTGCACGGTAGCAGTGAAATAAGGTCTACAGCAAAACCACTGCTCCCATTCCCAGGCAGCAGACGGATAAACAGAGACAAAATGAGCATCTTGAAGGCAGACGTGAAGATAAAGAAAGAGAAATATTTCCCACACAAGCGCTCAGAGACCTCACATTCAGGCTGAAAGAGTTTGCTGTATGATCTTCATGCCAAAGTCTATGAATATTGCTTTCTGCCACAGAATTAAAAATGCTTAATAAATTAATTAATTAAGAATTGAGCGATATAAAACCACAATCGCAAAATATGAAGTTAGAATTTCCAGATATTATAAAAGCAGAATTGTGAAATATAAAGTCAGAATTAGTAAGTCTGAGTTTTAAGCTATTATAATGTCAGAATGATGAGATATTAAGTCACAATTATGAGATATTATAAAGTCAAAATTGTGATATAATGTAAAGCGTCAGAATGACATACAACACATACTGACCAGCGACGAGCAGATGGATAATTTCCCATGTTATCGGTGATTTCTTATAGTAACAGTGGTACAGTCCCTGATCTGACAGACTCAGTCTGTGAAACACAAGAGAACAGTTTCCTTTCATCTTCAGCTCTGTTCTGTTCTTGTACTCGGATGCCGTGACGTCTTCTTCTCCCTCGTCTCGGAAGTGATTAACTACGAGCGGCTGATCGTCGGTGACCTTCTGCCAGACCAGATACGGAGGCCAGTCCGGAGGACACTTGCAGGGAAGAGATGCTGCTTCTCCATCCGTGCCCTTAACAGGGATACCATGGAGGTCTGTGGAGGACACATGGAGATCAACAGCCTGGTCTGATTTAACAAGTTCTTCAAATACTACGCTAATTATATCAGCAACTATCAGGTGCTTTGAGATTTACAGCATGAATGATTCATCAGATAACATACTACTGTGGTACATGTTCAAACAGTACTTTTGGGTACTTTTTTGTCAGTGTGTGGTGTTTGTGTGTGGGTGTGTACCAAACAGGCACATATTCGTACACATCAGTATAAAGCTGCAGACCCTCCTTATTTGTTAGTAGGCTACTCGTTTGAATAAAGGAAAAAAACAAACAAAAGTATATAGTAAAACTGCAGATGAACACATTTATAAAGACATATTACCATCAACTCTCCGAATATAAAATGCTAGGGAAAAAATAAAAATAAAATAACCTACATTTTTATTTGTTTTGATCATTAAAATGCATTTTTATCATTACTTAACAAATACATAATAAAATAATTCAAGAATTATAATGAATTGTTAGATTTTATGATTGCATTTTTACACACAGAGATAGCTGCTATATCTGCAGCCTATACCTCACATCAGACATCCATCCATCTATAGTCAAACTAAATATATATTTGTAAATTAGATTCTGTTGTTTATGAACTGTACAACTAATGACAACAACAAATCTTTTAAATGTATGTAAAATAAAATATCTTTAAAAAGTGTACATACTGTAGTAGTCAACCTAAAAAAGTTATTCAAAGTTGTCCCATAATGTGTATGTATATATATATATATATATATATATATATATATATATATATGTATGCTATAATGTATTTTAAACACATGTAATGCATTTTAAAAGGATATTTTACAATGACATTTTTTTAAACGTATGGATGATATTGTCCTTCTTGATTATGTAACTCACCGATGCACGAGCATGTCGACAACAGCATTAACGCAACTGAAAATCCCCTGAAAGTCATCCCGGTGCTTTTCACTCAGTCCTCTCGCATTTCAGTAACTCCATGTGTTCCTAGCAAAGCTGGATCTGGATGTACAGTATCTGCTCGAGCTGAAGTCTACATTCCTCCTGCGGGAGACTGTGTTCTTCAGCACACTTTCACTGACTGAGAACCTCACACTTTCACTCAAGCTAAAAACGCTCGAAAGCGAAAGTATTTTCAATACCATCTGTCTCACGCGTCGCTCTGTGCGCGCGCAGATTTTAAATACCTCTGAAGTAGTAAATATATATATATATATAAATATTTTGTTATATGTTTTTGTTAAATGTTGTATATATTTATATATATATATATAACATTTCATATTATCATAGTTTAATATTATATTTTTGAACGTGCTCTGAGCATATGAAAGAGCAGACTAACGTTTTAAAACATTTTAAAAACGCCTATAAAAGACCCTAGAACGAACGCTCCAACTCCTATAAGCGTTTGGAATAAAAATAAAAAAAATATCCATACTAAAACTTTTTTTTCTCCATAATGTGTAATTTATGTTGGCATGCTGTATCTGTTTGCTTTGCTTAATATTTGTTTATTTGCATTTATTAGCCATTGTGGATTTATGTTGTTCAGTATGTTAAATCAAAATAAATAAATAAATAAATACATAACTTAATAAATAAAAAATCACATTACGTTTGCTTTTGACTTACACTATTCTCAGAACGTATTGTTGCATTTACAATAATGAGAGCATAATGCAAATCTGTCCTTATTCATTTATTATTATTTTAAATTACATTTTTAAAATCCTGTCTTTTTAGTTTGTAACTCAATCAGAGTCCTGCGCAAATCTCGTCACATTTGATAGACCAATCACAACACAGTCACTGAGTTTAGCCAGCCAATCAGAACACAGCAGCGGAGGCACGAGAGCGAATCGAGGAATAAAAACAAACCTGTTTCAAGAGGCGAATGGAAGATGTGTGAAGAGTCGTGTTTGTCTGTCGAGTTTCTCCCGGGGAAGTGGTTTGTATCGAACCAGATGCTTCATTATTTACGTTATATCCTTATTGTGTTCGCAAAGATAACGCAATATATCCTAGAAGCCACTCTCTGCGTCAGGACAGCCCGTAAACACCGAGCTGGTCCGTCGTGATGGATGTGAACGAAATGCTGTCGTTGTAATGAATGAAAGCAGTAACGGGGCTAGCAGTGTTAGCATGGTTTATGTTCACCAGAACACGCTAAATATATCGATGTCAGTGATTTTACCATGGTAAAATGCTACCAGAACATTTCTTTTCCATGGTAAAACGTGCTACTCAACGTCCTCCAGTGTTGTGGGGTGATATAATTTAATAACACACACACACACATCCACATCATATGGTATTTATCGTTATTATGCCAATAAATGTCTTATATGATATGTATAAAACTACGAAAGAGTTGAGTTTATGTTTGGGAATAACTGGATGCTAGTGAACCTTAAGATGTATACTTGTTTATACTTATCAAACTATAGTTTGCATTTACAAGTAATGTGAGGTTGCCAAGCAGAATAATTGTCAATGTTTAATTGAGCATCACAAATTATTATTTTAAACATAAGCTCAGTAATTTAGCATTTCCAAATCAGCTAAAATGTTAAATAAGATACAAATTTACCAAAAAATTACTGCTATCAATAAAGTATGAATTTTTGTCTTTTTTGGCATAGGTACATTGCACATCTAATTGCATATTCATTAATGTAGCAGTGCTGAGTTATTATAAACACTGCATTTAATATAATGCATGTGACCATAGACACAAAACCAGTCATAAAGATCAATGTTTTGATATTGAGATTTATACATTATCTGAAGCTGAATAAATGGTTTGTTAGGATAGCAGAGATGCAATTATTTGAAAATATGGAATCTCAGGGTCAAAAAAAATCTAATATTGAGAAATTCACCTTTAAAATTTCAGAAATATGATTTTTTTTATTGGGGTATTTGCGTGTGTTTGTGGGTGTGGTATTGGACAGAGGGGGCGTGGCTAATCAAATGACTTATGAATGCACCTCTATTGCGTGTGTTTCCAGCACGTCAGCATCCAGAAGAGATGGAGGCAATGGGGTCTGGAGCCGGGGCCGAAGCTGAGGAGGCCCAGATGCAGTCGGCCATGCTGTGGAGCATCCAGGAGGCCGTTCAGAGGCAGACGCTGCAGATCGGGGCCTCGGCATGTGGAGCCACGGCGGTGGTGGACGTCCTGCAGGCGCTGGGCATCACGGTCAATCCAGAGACGGTCGATCAGTGCGTCAGGACGAGTCTGAGGAGGAACCAGGCGCCGCTGCCCGATTACCTGCACTCCCGCAGCCAGGCCGGTACGTCTGAGACTCTAAACCAGCCAGCCCAGCTGCTTAGACATTAAATATTTATCAAATAAAATGTGAGAATATTTAAACTAGTTTGCAAAGCAGCATTTTTAAATGTGTATGTATTTTAATTCAAATAACTGTACAAAACTAAATGACAAAAATATAACCAATTGCTTAAGCTTTTTTTTCATTCATTCATACATTTTTTACATTTATAATATAAACATGTATTTATAAAATATGAGCTAATTTAAGGAAATATTGACTCACACAGATTTTAATTTGCTTAAATTTGTTCAAAATTGATATAATAAGCGAGTTTTGTTCAGTAGTGCTGTCAACCAATCACGATTAAGCACATAAACAACACTTTTGTTTACATAATATATGTTGAATTTTTAAAAATATATTTACATATATTTCTGTTCATAATATATATATATATATATATGTGGGGGGGAGTGTGTGCTTATGTATATATAATAGATAAAAACAGTACAGACACACATCATGTGAACAAAAACTTTTATGTTGGATGTGATTAATCATTTGACAGCACCACTAGCAACGTTACGGACTGCAGATTTGACATTTTATTAATATTATATTTTATTTGATTACTTTTTTCATATAATTTTTAAATAAATTAAATATAATCATCTTATTTATTTATTAAAAATGTCATTTAATTATAAATCTAAACCAGCGCTCTCATGCTCCTCCAGGGGCCACGCACCTGCAGCTGGTCTCCGGGGCCCAGCAGGCCAGCGGGGGCCGGGTCGTGGGCCGGTTCTTTGGGCTGTATCCACGGCGGAGGCTGAAGCTGGTGCCGTGGTTAGCTCGCTGGATTCGACGTGGAGCCGTTCCCATCGCCACCATGAACATGCAGCGGGCCGTTCCTGAAGGAGAAGAGATTCCTGACGCCTGGCATCACCAGCTCATCTTCGGGGTCGCACCCGGAGCCGTGTTCATGACCAACCCGCTGGACGTGGGTGCGTCCCATATCACACTTCAGCAGGAGAACCAAAATCCAGAACCATAAGAGTAAAACTTCACCCAAATCTAGAACCATGAATAAAGGCATTTCTAAACATTTCATTTAGTTTAACTTGTTGTCCTAAAATAACTACAACTGAAATACCAATAAAAGCCATGTAGACATGAAAAAACAAACCGAACAACAAAGAATAATATGACTTCCAAAATAAATCTAAATATTAAAAAAAACTTTACCTTGATTTTTTTTTTCAGCTTTCTGAAGGAAGTATTTATTAAAGTGTCAACAGAAAAACTCTTTCTTTTTTATCTTATTTATTACACTTAAAAATATTTTAAATTGTGTTATTTGTGTTACCCTTTAAACATCTTTATTCATTAACTTAAAGAATTATAAACTGTTTAAACTTTTTTTACATTTTTTATAATAAATAATGATTGATCATATATGATATCTGTGTTATATATTGTAAATAGTTATTTTTAATATATATATTAGTTATATAGTTAAAATATTTTGTTATACATATATAATGTGTATATTTAATATATATTCTATTGTATAAAATGTTATATTGTTATATTGTAAAATAATTTAACAATGTTATTTGAAACTGAAATAAAATATAAATATTACATGAAAAAAAAAAAAATCTACAGATTTGCAGTTAAAGCACTAATTTTACCAACTGAGAAAAACACAACAATAATATTTAAAAACACCAAAAAGTAAAATAAAAAGCACATTACAATACAATTAAAAGTAAACTGAGATTAAACAAATAAAAGCTACTTGTTTAATTATAAAATAAAAACAGTTGTACATCTAGAATTGTATACTCTGTACTATTATAGCATCGCGCTGATAGTGTACTATTAAAATATCACTGATATAGACCCACATATGACTGGTACAGTATTTCTGGATGTTTCCTGGATGCTAAGCTTGTTGTTGTCTCGTCAGTGAGTGAAGAGGACGTTCACAAGCGTCTGTGCAGCGAGTCTGTGCTGCTCGTTCGACGTGAAGACGTCCTGAAGAGACTGACACCAGACGCTCATCTATCACAGATCTCAGATCAGCATCCCGACCTGCGCTGGAAAGCATTACACGTGGAGGGTGCGGCAGTCCTAAAGCACTCTCCGTTCACTGAATGACTTGATATAATGCTTCAGATAAACACACTGAGCTCACTGTGAGTGTCTTTCATTTATAGATCAGGTCAGGCAGATGATCAGCGAGGAAGAGCAGAAGGATGAAGAGCATCCGAAGACCATGCATCTGATGATTCCCGCGGCGTACAGCTCTGGAGTCACTTTCTTCGCTCTGAGAGACTCAGATGTTGCTCAGGAGCTTCTCAGCAGCTCGGATCTGCCTCTGCTCTGATTTTGCACCTCATTGAGTTATACTTGACATCGGATCAGTATTTAATGTCTGTTTTTATTCCTGAGTTTTAAATAGAGAGTCGCTTTGTGTTGACAGTGCTGATTCACTGACTTTTGTGTGCTTTGAGAGTTTAATTGTTGACAGCATCATGTTTATCAAATAAAAAGCAAGAACACTTGTTCCCTGTTTGTGTTTATCTGTCAAGCGCTGAATTGTGAATCATGAATCATTTCAAGTGAATTGATTCTTTCGGACAGTTCACTTCTTTATCTTTTCCCCATAAATATGGTTTGACTCTTAGATGGTTAAGGCCTGTATATTTTAGCATATATGTACTTATTTGCAGTTTAAGTAAGTACAAGATTTGTAGTAGAATTTCATCAATTCTAAGTCAAAAGTGCTAATAGAATCAAATATGAATCTTCTTGGATGCAAATTAAATCCTACGTATTTCAGACACTTTAAAAAAGATCCAGTTTTCTGTATTCCGATGTTCACATGGATCCTTAAGGATTTATTATGATTAAACATTTCAGCAGGAAACCTACGCAGGGAATTCCTCAAGGATTTCGGGACGATACGTATATAATAAGAAACTACATTTACCATAATTCTCCGCGACCTCCGACAGGAAGTTGATCAAAGTAAAACGTCAAACTTTAAACAGAGACTTGGAGATAATAAAACAACTTAAACTCCCAACCTCTATATTGTATATTCTCTAACGGAATGGATTTTCATTAAATTCCCTCTTTGTGTGACGTGTTTGGGATATATGTATTGTGATGCGTCAAGAAGCCGATTCACTTCGAGCGAATCGGTTCATTCGAACAGTTTGCTTCAGTTCAAATGAAAGGTTAATTAAATACTGCTGTTTACAACTTTCTTTTTATTTAAACTATACATATTGCATGAAACAATGCTACTTTTGGGATCTCACCTTATTTTGCGAATAGATTTAAACAAAACATTAAAAAGAACCGATTCAAAAGAACGAATCTTTTCCCGAATCGAACATGTTGCATGTGAATTATCAGTGAGTGCACGTGGTTTGTGGTTGGAAACACACGCTGGTCTTCTGTCCATCACTCATTCACGACCAGAACACCCCAGGATCCCGACAGTAGCCCGCTGTTCATCAGGAATCACGTAAGTCAGCTATTACACATATAGAAACAACGAATGCATTGAATGTCAGACAAACTAGTTGCATAAAATACATACAAGTTAATTGCCATAAAGTTGATCATTGTTTTTGCTAACTTAACGTTACCTGTTGCATCTTTGTTTCTGCTCGACATGTTTGTATGATCAGTACCATTGAAGTACGTTACAGTAGTAGTTTTTAACTTGTTCATTGTATGGCATGCACTTTGATAAAACTTTCCATTAGCATGCACATCTGAAACTTACAACCATAGTACGAGCACAGTATTTCTTTTATAAAGGTTTTGTCTGAAAACCTTAGAACAGCGAAACATGTTCATGCATATACATTGCTCACACTCAGGCATTTCAGCACATGCATATAGAGATCTAAGCAATTATTATGCATGCATTTGCTGTTCAGACAATGCACTTAAATACTTTCATAGTCGAAGTAAATGAGCAGCAAACCCTGAATCTCGTGATGTGGGTCACTCATGTGCTACTGGTTAACATTCTGACTGTGATTGTGTGTTTGCTCAGTGTGTTTGATTGATTTGATCATCACTTATCAGCATCCACTGTTACTCAACCTGAAGAATCCTGTCAGTGGGTTTTGAAGGCAAAGTTCATCTTAAAACAATCTTAACTCATTGCATTTCTCTTGCATACAATGTTTTTTTTGCATGCATAGTGTTTCTATGTTTCTGTGTTTCTTTCAAAGTCCATTTAATGGTATTTTTTTTTTATGCAAATGTAAAGCATCAAGCACATGCATCAGGATTTCAGTGTTACAGGGCTTCTGTGGTTGTTTCTGGATGTGTTGCTTGATGCTGCTGGACGTTTATGTGTGTAGGGATTTAAGGTCTTACAGCAGCACTGAAAGGTCAGCGGTAATGGATGAGATCAAACTTGCATCGCTGCATCCTATAGGTCAAGCACTTCATGCAATTAAACCGCCTCTTTAGAAGAAATAAAAACAATTTAGCATGCAGATAGTGACATTTTGTGGAGGTGAGACTAATATATCAGAGATTATCGCTATGGCCTGTAAGCACATCTGCTTAGACCGTTAACAGATGTGTGAGCTCTGCTGAAACCTGCAAAACAATTTCACAATTGCCCCCACAAGCACCTAAAACTGCCCAGCAATCACACAACAACCACTCAAAACCCCACAGAATCTGCCTAGCAACATCCAAGCATCCTGTCAGAATAACCTAGCAACTGCTCAGCAACCAGATAACAGTGCCCTAGAAACTGCCTGACAACCACACAGAACACAATAGAAACTGCCTGGCAACCACAAAGCAGTGCTGTGGCTCCTGCCAATCCACTGCCTGTGAACAACCTAACAACCAAATACAATGCCCTAGTAACCACCCAGAATACTCTAGCAACTACCTAGCAAAACACTAGCAACTTCCTGCCAACACCCTAGCAACCTTGTCCTAGTAATCATCCAGAACAACCTAGCATCTACAAAAAAAGCCTGGCAATCACAAAGGAGTGAACCCTCCAGCAGCTACACAAAACTGCCTAGCAACCACACAATGCTAGAACAACACCCTAGCATCTGCCTGTCTGTATCTAGCAACAAAATACAGTTCCCTAGCAACCACATAGAACACTCTAGCAACCACATAGCAATGCCCTAGCAACTGCCCAGCAACACCCTAGCAACCGCCTGTGAACAACCTAAGAACCAATTACAATGCAATAGTAACCACCCAGAATACTCCAGCAACCACATAGCAAAACCCTAACATGTGCCTGTTAACACTCTAGCACCAAATGCAATGCAGACTACCCAAAACTGCCTAGCAACAACCCAGAATACCCTAGTAACTGCTTAGCAACACTCTTGCACCTAGCAACTAAATACAGTGCAATAGTAACTAGGGTTGGGCGATGTCGACCAATTTGGCATCGTACGATGTCTAATGTGAAACATCGCGATGGACGATGACATCG
>JAUMHQ010000044.1:18463451-18474233 GCA_032361165.1 Enteromius paludinosus | reverse complement strand
GGACACACACACACAGTTTATGGAGGACTGGAGTGCCATCCAAAGTCTTGCTGGCACATCCAGCTGATCGTTACACTTTCGCTGAAAATAGAGTGTTTAATCTCGTCATTATACATTACTGACACTCTGTTCTCCAGTCGGACACTGTTCAGAGCTTTGACACGATCTGTTAAAAGAGCTGTAAACATAACAGTGATTGATTGATAAAGATGTTAAGGGAATATCTTTTGGGAAAGTGTTTTAGTATTATTTCTAAAATAATATAGTTTAACTTCATTTTCATTTGTAGTATTTTTAAGGTTTTATTCTTTATATTACTATTTTAGTTTAGTTTTATGGCTTTTTTTTGTTTTGTCTTGTTTTTGTTTTTTCTTTGTCTTATGGTTGTAGATGGATTTATGCTTCCTTTTTTATTATTACCTTTTATTACTACTTTAGGACTTATTTTTCATTTCAGATGTAGTTTGGTATTCAGTATTATTTTTTATTAATTTTAAATAAGCTATTGAAAATAAATATATATTGATTTAGACTTTAGTATTTACATAATTACGTTTATTTATTTATTTTTTGTTTAGTTCACTTGTAGTTTCATTTATTTGCGGTTCTAAAATTCTGATTATTTATTTTACTGCTTCAACTTGCATTTCCTTTTTATATACTTTCATTTTATGAACTTTATTCCACTTACCAGAAATGTTTTTAACAGTTAAGTCAGCACTAATTTCAGTAAAGTACCATAATGATTTAGTAAGTAATTTAGCATAGGCTTTTTTTTAACCCATGCAGTTCTCAACAACTGATCTAGAAATTGCAGATCTAGAATCTGAAGCAGTTCTCCAGAACCCCTGATATGTTTGGGCTCTGTCGTCACGATCAGCGTTTGCAGAAGTATGAGGGACAGAGTCTCTAGACACTGATTAGGGTCATTACGAGGTCTGAGTGAACGAGTGCAGGATTACTGTGAGAAAGCTGACACTCAAATGAAGCTAACGCAGAGACCGGAGCCCACCTCTGACGTGGAGTAAAGTCCCCTAGGCCTCAAGGGAAAACCCTTTTGACGTCAAACGAGGGTCTGGCACCCCGTCCAGTGTTTGGATACCAGCTTGGAGGAGTCGGATTGCAGGAGAAGAAGGGAAATTACAGCTGCTGGAGAAACAGTGGTTGAGGCAATATTTTCACTGTGCTTCTCCATCCGTTCCTCCGATCCCTCCCCAATCATTCCAGATGATTTTTGTGAAGAGATAACACGGCTGGACACAGCTCCACAACAACGGCAGTGTACTGCACACATTCCCAAACACCATCCACGGCAAACATGAAGATCTGAACACACGTACACACACACAAATGCATAAATAACTAAAATAATGCACAAAGTGGGACATTTTTATTAGCACATGCATAAATAAATGCACAAATAATTAAATTAATACACAAGTAAATAAATACGAAACATTTAACGAATGAATGATTAAATGCATAAATGAATGCATAAACACATAAAGGTGTAAATGATTGCATAATTTATGAATTAATCCCATACTGTACACACCCAATATCATTTTCATTGCCACAATGGGAAAAGAAATTATGATGTATATAAAATATGTTTATTTAAAGATTATTTATCTGTGATTTATTTATTTTGTATCTATAAAAAATATAAATACATGTTAAAAATCATTACATTATTATAGCAGTGAGACATGATCAGAGTCCCTGTGCTTCTATGATGAGCTGGAATCAGACAAGATGCTCTGGTCCAGTATAAACACACACTCAGCGCCGCCTGCACGAACACGACCGGCTCGCAGGAGATGGCCCTAAAGATAGTGATCAATGTTTGAAGCGGATGTGATTATACGGCCGACCACACCACTTCTCTCCGCTTCCAAAATACACTTATGTGTGAATGTGTGTAATTATGGTTATGGGTAGAGCATGTCTCTGTCATTATCAACACACATCTGAAACGAGAGAGGTGCACAGCGGGACGTACAGTTACAGTATTCACAGAAATCTGGCTCATAATCAGGCAGAAATAGCTCGAGATTCTGCTTTAGTTTGTGTTCTACATCATCACCTCACTCACGCTTGAACCAGCCTTTGACACTTTAAACAATTTATTAAAAAACAATAACAAATTTAAAAAAATGAAAATTAAATACATTTAATTATATCTTAATATATAAATACATCCTAATAAACAGTAATGCAAAAATAAACAAATACATGTAAGTGGCCTAAAAAGTAAATGAGATAAAGATATGTTTATGATAATACATATGAATTTTAGGAATATTAAGTAACTATTTATACATTCTTCCCATTAAAATAAAAACATATATTTGAAGCCCATAAAGGCATTAAATAGATGATAAATGTAACTATACTGTAACACATTCACGCATCAAATGAAATAAACACACATTATACGCTCATATTTTAAGCTTTTATGGGTTACAATAAAGATACAGTAAATGAAACTATATTGTATCGCACCCCCCTCATTAACATAATGCAAAAATGAACACATTAATGAATGCATTAATGAATTAAACGCATGCATGAAGTCTTTCATGAAAACAAAAAGAGACAGATAAATAAATGCATAATTCAATAAAAATACATTTGATTTGCAAGAAGCAACTCATATTTGAAGGCTTTTAAGGATTAAACTGATGATAAATGTAACTTTTAGTCTCTTGATTGTAACAACAAACGGTCAAAGTGAACACATCAACATGAGGCCACGAGTGCCTGTTCAGAATCAGTCGAGTACTTTTCTGATGCTTCCCTGTAAATCATGATGTTTACGTTCATGTTGAACAATGTGAATTGGAAAAATTCATCGCTAAAGCCAATTCTCTTATTATGTTCTGTGTTAAATAATGCTGTATTCTGTTTGTTGGAGTCCTCATCAGAGACAGTTTAGACGGCTGAATAAATGACTGACCTGACAAGAAAACAAACTGTGTTTCATCTGCAAGACTCCAGGACAGTGTTGAATAAAGCTCTTGTTGGACAGGTTTACGTCAGACTCAGACGACACATGTTCTGGTGAGAGGTGCGTTCAGGCCAAAGAAAACAGAGAGGAGTACAACAGACCCCTCGTGACCATACCTGTCAGAACCAGTAACCCAGCACCGAGTCACCCGGGTTTATTGTGTTGTGATGTCATCTTTGAAACAAGACGCTGCGCTCACCGGCTCAACAAACAAAACAATAATGCACTGCTCACACACACACTTTCTTCTGGTCTGGGTGCATGTCTCAGTTTTTAATGTCAGACACACACTGTGGACATGAATAAACATTACGTTTTGAAAGGCTGATTAGCAAGGGCTTTTTTAATTTATTTTAACATACTGCTTGAATAATTTCTTTGTCTTTTGAATATTATTAGCCTAATAATCTGTGAAACGTCATTACATAAGACAGCTAACTTATAGGCTTAATTTAATATGCTTAACTAAATATAATTTCAAGGTCATTGAAAATAAATCAGTAGTGATTCATAAATTGAATTAATTGAAAAATGAATTGCAGAATAATCCCAGCGAAAGCAATATTAGCGGGCCTGTCACTTTTTTGGTTCCCCTTGAAACATTTTCGCAGAACGTTTCTTAGTTTGCACGTGTTGTGAGGATCGGCAGCACTTGTGTCGTCAACTTGATGAAAATGTTTTCTTAATGTGCTGGTGTTTTCTCTGTTTGCATGTGGGGGTTTTTTGCAGCGCGTTGAGCTCACTCGGCCACCGTAGTTTAATAATTCAATAATACAATACTACAATACTTTCATCATTTTGTTCCTACATGACATATTGTGTATTGGTGTGGATGCTGATATAGTTATTCTAGTTATAGTTTTTGGTGTGAACAGGCCTTAACACTTCGTTGCATCACAAGGAGCCCTAGAACTAGTTTTGATTAACAACCGGGACCAATCAATTATAATTAAAGAGATACTAATGTGTTATGCATTCATGTTATACATGCACAGTGTTGTATTGCATTAATTTATCATTATTATTATTATAATTATTAATGGTAACAGAGCTTTTGCAGATTAAGTGAAGTCTGCTTGTGCATCTGTGTGTGTGTGGTGTGTGTGAGGCCATCTACATTCCTGAGGCAGATATTGAGACGTTTCACAAGGCCTCTCTGTGGTTAAATTAACAGGAAGAGGCATTAACCTGAAAGAAAATGACTTTCAGGATTTTAATGGGAAAGAAGTTAATTGAAAGCCAGATTTCTCCTTAAAAACTGCAGCTTAAGAGAAAATAATGGTGTTAATGTTTATATTGCTTAGAGTTGCATTCAGCATATTAAAGCTGGACAATAATATAGCTACTGTACATTTTGTGCCAAAAAAAAAAAACAATCAGGCAAGTGAGATTTGCTAGTAGCCTACACTCTTAAAAATAAAGGTGCTTCATGATACCATAGAAGAACCTTTTTGTCTTTCTGTTTTACAAATGCTTCTTTGTGATGAAAAAAGGTTCTTAATGTTATACACTGAATGCTTCTTTGTGTAACTGAAAATGTTTTTGCTAATGGCATCGCTGACAAGAACCTTTTATGCACCTACTCCAAAACAAATTTCTTGTATGTGCAATAAAGCTCTTTCTGATTCTGAAAACATATGATAAGCTTATATATCAAACTTTTTAATAATATATTTACACACAGTAGGTTATAGTTACAAATGTATTTTACATGTGCTGCATACACTGTACAAAGTTCAAAATACTGTAAAAAAAACACTACTTTGATAATACTACTTCTTTCTATCATGTTAAATTCAATGCATTACTTGCCTTTTCTTTGCAATTATTTCTAAACTAGAAAATGTATCTTTATGAAGCTCTGTGATAACACGAGTTACAGTAAAGTAATTTAAAAACTGCATAGTAACTATCCAAAAGTACTGAGCAACACCCTGGCAACCATCCACACATTTATTTTTTGCACCCAATGTCATAGTTACAAAGCACCGCAGCAAAACCCATTAGTTTATTCAGATCCTTAGCATTTTCATCACAGCGTAACAAAGACATGGATCTCTGAGAGTTCTACTGGTTTCAGGCTTTTAGATGGAAGCTCTAAAGAAACAGGGCCTTTGGCTTCGGTGCAGTTTCTGTTAAAAGCCAAATGACGACAAACAAGCTTGAAATCTCTGGCCTGGATAAGACACGTTCACCGGCAGCTGTCAAACATCTTTCATCCAAACACAAACGCCTGGAGGTTTGTGGGCCAGTATGAACCATACTGTTCTTTCCCATCTCATTTGTTCTCATGCTTTCCCTCTCTCTATTTCCAGAAGGAGTTCAAACCCTACAGCATTGTGATTTAGAGAGACAGGCCACTGGCCTACTGCTGGAGATTCTTACGTCTAATGACTTCAGAGAGACTCCGTCAGACCATCCATCATCGCGTACGGAACGCTTACATAATGCTATTTACACAGAGCTACGCTGTAAGCTTATGTCACGGCTCCTCGATTGCTGTAAAACTCAGAAAAATGCATTTGTGAAGGAAAAGTCTGTCCTTGTGTGACTCCCCGCACGCGTTGTACTCACCATGGATCATACAAAAGCAAGTAAATACAAGACGGACGGTCAGATGAGATTGCGTGACAAAAATAGCACGTTTCGTACCCCGGAGCAGAAACTTACGATCTATCTGTACGTGCATTTTTAATCATTCAGTTGCTCATAAAACACGCACGTACAGATCAGCTGTGGAATTCCAGTCAGTGTAATCAGAGCCACACGGATCGCTCCTGTGTTTGCTTTACCGCCCTTTCGCATGTAATTGATTGGCGCGATTTGTGCCGTAATTACTGAAGTCTGTTCTTCCGTCATACTGGAGGGTATTTAGAGGCTGAGAGGGGGGTCATAAGAGCCAAATCAGTGCAAAACAGTGACTAAGTAAACAAGAATGTATTGTGATATTGAGTACAGAACCCACCCAGAGCGACTGACTGTATACCCTTCACTGATATACATACTCATTATATCGTGTACACAGAGCATGCATACTTGAGCCCTTTCATGAGGACATTCTGTCTGTAATTAGCACTGTTTGCTAAGACAAGCAGTACTGTTACGATCACACGGGACTGATACCTGTGATGTGTGGCATGTTGAGGTGTGCTATTTTATTATAAGAGAGCCGACTGCATCTGGTGTAAAATGGGTTTAAAACAAACTCCAATACTTACACTTAAGCAGGGACCTGAGTCATATAAAAAGTCCAGAAGATCACGGAGACTTGCAGGACTCTTGAACACCAGACAGGGAGAAGATATATGGGGAAAAAGACATCAGTGAGTATTGAACTTGTGCATATTTCACAAATTGTGTTTGCAAAGGTTTGTAGTTAAGTATGAAAGTCTGTTTCCACCATGTGAGGGGGGAAATCTTGCTTTGGTAAACTGAAACTGATATGAAAACACACTTTCACGAGATAAAATTGTGAAATAAAATGTAATTTAAAAAGTATCTTAATTATGAGATATAAAGTCAAAATAATGACAAAAATCTCAATTATGAGACAAAAAGTCAAAATCATTACATACTAAGTCAATTATAAGATGAAAAAAAAGAAAAGTCAAAATCACGACATAATATGCCATAGTTGCAAAAAATGTATAATTATGTCATTACATCATTTTTGACATATTTATCCTTTTCTGTCACAACTACTGCATTTTATCTCATTGTTTTTTGTCATAGTTTTCAGTTGGTATGTCAATTTAGTTTGAAGACTTTTAATCTCATAATTATAACAGTATCTCATAATTTTTAATTTCTGCCATAATTATGATTTAACACACATTTCATTTTCTTACTTCCTCAGCTCAATGCACATTTAGTTAAAATTAGCATATTTAAATGTTAGACATGTAAAGTAAGACAATTAAATTCTGCATTTAAATTCTAGGAACTGGAGCAAAATATGAATATTTCTCCAATAAAATGCTCCCTAAATTGAGAATATCCCTCATTATTATATCACTAACTAGCTATAGAGCATGTATCTGTTAACAAAGCACGTTTTGTCTGGTTATAACATAAAAGAATAGCAATTAACAAAAAATAAAATGTATGTGTTAAACCCCAGCTTTGTGTTTCAATAGGAGATGTCAAAGTTAAAAATGTCCGCACATTTCCTGCAAACAAACTGACTTAAAGGTTTGATACTTAAAACTCATTTAATATTATATCCCATAAGATTTATTTCTTAAAACAGCAAGTTTAAGTGGGAATCCTACTAGGGTTGAGGATGGCAGATTAGTCTACCTTTATCTCGTATTTTATCTGAATGCAACAATATGTTTGTGGAACCAAAATAATAACATCATCTACGTTATTGTTCTTAAATTCAATTGTTTTGACAAAAGAGTTGAAGGATCATGCTGTCCTGTGTTGACACAGCCGTGAGCGTCTTACAAACGGGAACATTATGGCCGTTTTCTCTCAGCTGCCAGCTGCCTCTATATCCCGTCCAGATGAGACGTGGAGAAACCCTGACTCGTTCCAGCGCAGGAGTGGAAAGACGCTGTCGTTTTCCATCTGCAGGGAAAATCTCTTCTTTTGCAATGAAAAAAAACAAAACTTGAAATTTGACCATTTTCTGCTGCTCGAACTTGATGAAAATAATTAAAGATCACTGAAGTCAAAAGGTTGCTCAAATGAGCTCAAGTTGTAATATGAACAACCTGGTGTAAGCTATGAGTAAATGGAAGACAGTCATTTGTGCTGCTTGCCAAGACAAACATCATTAAGCAAATCAGGATTATGAGATAAAAATTGAGATACTAAAGCATAATAAAAAAGTCAAAACGATGACAATTAAAACATATTTATCAGATTGAAGTAGAATTTGATCTAAATTAAAATTGAGATAAAAATTAATTGTGACACAAATCCCTTTTTTGTGTTAAAAGTGACTTTTATCAATTCTGAATGAAAGAGATTATTGATGGTTGAACGGTTTGCCAAGCAAACTGTTATCACATGTGTTACAATTAATTGTATGAGATAAAACATAATGATGACAAAAGCCAAAATTATGAGACAGACTTCAATCATACCTATGAGACAGAAGTTGATTTCACACTTAAGGTGCGATTATGAGATAGCATACATATTTTCAAATCATCATAAATCAAATAATGAAAAATATTTATATCAATTTCAACTTTTGAATATATGTATGGGTAATTATGCTCAAAACTATGCACATAGATGAACAGTAATTAGTGCTGTTTGCTATCACTGTTACTATCACACATACAGAAATGCAAACTATGAGATAAAAAAAGTGACACAAGATTACGTCAAAATCTTAATTACAAGACAGAAGATCAACATAAGATAAAATAAAAATGTATAGTATAAGACATTGTTTACATAATTTTTAAAGAAAAATGGCGGTTGCTGGTTCACGTCCACGTCACTGGCATCTCCATCTCTGCAGGCGTCCTGCTGCTCTGTTCTCATAAAGTTTACGAGCTCTGCTATTAAGCGGAAATCAAAGTCAATCTTGGGGCTCATTGTGTTTTCTCAGTGACTCAAGCCCACTCGTATTAGTGAACACAGCTCATACGTCACCATTTACGCATGGCAGGCTTCTGCATCCTGCAGTTGAACTTTAAGTCTTTAACCAGCAATGACTGAGGGCTCCAGGATGGGTAACTCTGGCATCATGAGTGCTCAGTCACAGAGCAGTTTATGAGGCGGAACGGAGCGCTGAGAGTCCAGGAAACCTTAACACCAACATACACTTGATTCATTTAATACCACCTATGCAAATCAGGATTAACTGCAACTGAGAAGCAAATGGCAATGGAAGTTGAAAAGAGAGTACGATCAAAGAACTTTTCTGAACATGAGAAAAGTGTTTTAAAGCCAATAGTTCTGAGACATCCTGTTATCATGTTGCAATGATGACAGTGCAGCATCTACTTGGTTTGAATCTGAGTGTTTTCCTAAGGCACTCGACCTAATGTGCTCGACCAGGCCTGGACTGGCCATAGGGCATACCGGGCAATGCCCGCTGGGCCGACGCACATTTTGGGCTGGAGCTGTTTTTAAAAAAGTTTATTAGGCCAATTTATTTGTTATCTGAGACACGAATCGTGGCCCATTGGTTGACTGTCTTAAAGAACATTGAGCTAGTCCAATGAAATCTTAGGCCACGCCCTGCCTCCCTCCTGGCCAGCCCTCATCACCCCTTCATCTGCTATGTAGAGTTCGACTGGAGTTTGAGATCAGTCCGTCTATAACAATGGATAAACCAGAAAAGAGCAAGGGGGGTGCAGAGAAGCTGTCGGAGAAAAGACAAGTGGAAGCAGCAAAATGTAAGGATCTTAGGAACAGAAGCTCGCATGAAGGGGAAACGGAGGAATCTTACCTGTCTTAATGCCTGCGCGTGCCACGACTGTAGAATACGTCAAAGCCTTTGTAAAACAGTGAAAAAGTCAAATGTCTTTTATTTAAGGGAGATCTTTGAGTCTTTGAAAAGCAATTAGAAATTTAAAAAGAAACAATTGTGCATTGTTTTGTATTGTTGGTGTATTGGTGAGGTTAACAGTTTTAAGAATAAAACTCAAAATATACAGATTTTTCTGCAGTGCTCTCTTATTTTTTTCCAGAGCTGTAGGTAGGCCTATATGTGGTGGTGGGCCGGCTGGGCCATAAAATGCCAGGGCCGATTTTTACTCCCAGTCCAGCCCTGTGCTCGACTAAACCCCTTGTGCACATGAGCCTGGTAGTAGCACAGTTGTTCAGCTGTTGTTGGGTGCAAGTATGGCATAAACAAAAAAATCATTTTGTCACCAAGCAAAATTCCTAAATCTGGAGTAGAGGGACGCTTATTGGAATATGGGTTCCATGCAACCTATGACTCCTGGGAAATTTCCATATTTATAGAAAAGTACCTTGTAGTTAGCCTGGGTTCAGGGAAGTTTATGTAATGTGCTTTTAATTCACAAATGGCCCTGCACAATCTGTGAATGACTTTACATACTGTTGGTTCACTGACACCACATAAATCCCCAGTTTCTCGATGAAAGGTGCCACATGCTAAGAACCTTAAAGTTATGAGCACCTGGAGACAAACTGGAATAGGCTGTCCTCTTTGGGTCACAGATGAAAGCCTGGGTTCTAAGAGTGAAATTATCTCCACTGCATTTACTTTATGCATGCGGAAATGATCTCGAAAACTTATTTCATTGCTAAACTTAAACGTTGCAACGGGTCACTTCTGTCTGCAAGAACTTGCCTGGCTGGTGGAAAGTGCTGATCATCATTGACATAGTCCAAGTAATCAATGCGTCCTGTGACTTGCCTCCTGGTAGATTTAATTTAAGTCTCAATTTAGTCCTGAAGTTGCTCGAGTCTTCCTCCAGGAAATTAGCCTATTAAATTCTGAACTACACTAAGTCTTAGACTTTTTAAAACCATGACAGAGAAAGCACATTTCTGTTAGCCTGATTTGAATGGCCATTTTAGTCTAGGACTGGGCTTAATCTTGGTCCGGGAAACCACCCTAATATGATCAGTGGCGGTTCTAGACAAATTTTACTAGGGGGGCCAAGAAGGGGCAGGTGTTTAACAAGAAGGGCACATTAAAAAAAATGACAACAAACCTCGGGTTTCCCCTAGGTCCGCTGTCAGGCTTTGGTCGTGCTACGCTTACAGCACGGCGGGATTGAACTGTGTTCCCATAGCGTCTTAGCAGACGCAGTACGAGTGAAGTGTCGTAAGGG
>JAUMHQ010000044.1:18446703-18462685 GCA_032361165.1 Enteromius paludinosus | reverse complement strand
CATTTACTGAATGAGCACTGTGCTTCGTCCGAACTGATTGCTTTCTGTTTTTAACTGTCTTAAACCTATTTTAAATACAATTTTAAATCATTTTAGTCAATCAAGGCATTTGTGCCTTTTTTATGATGTGATCATTGTTTTTATAATTGTTCTATTTTCTTCTTTGTTTTATTATTGCTTTTATGATTATTTTACTCCTTCTATGTAACGCACTTTGAATTACCACTGTGTATGAAATGTGCTATATAAATAAACTTGCCTTGCCTTGCCTTCTAACCATTGGCAATGTTTGTTCACATGTGTCTCTTCCTCTGTCTTTCACCTGTAAAGCACAATTAGTTACCTCTTCTGCCTAACAGTACACTGTTAAAAAAATAAATATTTTTACAGACTTTTTATGTTATTTTTTGTGTTTTTTTCCTCTATTTCTGAAATACGGTGGAAAAGTGTAAAATTACATGGAATAGACTATAAATACACATATTCTATGTAAAATAGCATGGCAAACCTGTAACTGTAATAATGCCATGTGGAGTTGAGCTTTTTCACATTATAGCTTTTTCATCAATATCCATTTTTTGAACAGGCTTGCTTTTGTAATTATTTTAGATATTTTTTATAGTGTTTTTACACGATAAAAAAACTGTCAACTGTGATATCTGGTGTCACGTCATCGGGCTGTAATGAACACAATACAGCCAATCAAGATCCATAAATCACGCCATCGAGCCAACTGATCCCAGCACAGTCACCTATGCACGCTCCCAATCACCTGACTACTGATTGGCGACACCTGCAGTCCTCCTTGTTAGCTGGCTTTTTAATCTCACCTCACCAGTCGCTCGATGGCTGTGATCAAGGTAACCTACCTTTTACCTACCTTCATGCCTCTTTGATTGTCAATACCTACCTTTACGTGCCACGTTGACCCCTTTGTCAAGCTTATGTTTCATGTTCTATTGGAGTTACAACGATCGGAACGGAATCGATCACGGAAAGATCTAAAAGCCGGCTCTTCACTCACCGAACTCACCACTTCCCTGCACAAGGATTCTAGAAGTCCTCAGCGATCCTTATAGGAGGAATTCACGTGAGATTTTACACTACTTACCTTTGAACACTCACCTGTGTTATATACCTGTCTTCACAGACCACTGCTGTAAGATCCTCTCTCCGCACGACGCCACCTGCAAAGGAAAGGAGTGTTAATAAACCGAACTAATCTCACTCAACACTCTGAAGTCACCTGCTTCTCACGGCGCTCTCACGGATAGTCACATCTAGCGCTGCTTCAAAGATCGCTGCGAATGTGGAGAAGGAACAATTATCATCCTCCTCATCCATTGCTCTTTTCAAAGACTGCATTACTCATTCTATTCTTCAATAAACTGTTCATACTTACCAGCGCGTTTCCTCTTCCTTGTTCCGAGCATTACAATAGCAACACCCTGGAAACCAGTTAAAACACTATAAGTTATTAAAAAAAAGTGTAACTGCATAGCAACACCCTGACAATCACATAGCAATGTGCCAAATAAAAAGAAAACTCTCAGAAACTGCATAGCAACACCCTGGAAACCACCAAAAATATTTAGGAACCACACCCTGGTTTCTAGAGGATTTGCTAGATCTAAATAATGCACGTACAATTGCTTGGTTTAAAGTTCTAGGAACAAAAACTATGATTAACGCAAAAAAAGGAATACACTGTTTTGGTTGATGGTGTAATTAAAGGTAAAATTAAGATTGGAAGGTACAGAATAATAGAAATGTCTTTATTTTTACAGCATGACAGGTCCATTTGTGAAGTGCTGTTTCATGAATATACCTTTGTCAAGAGTATGTACAGTATTATGGGACTATTATAATTCAGTCGTTTGGCCTTGTGAAGACTGAGTAAAGAGCCGATCCAGATGAGAGGGGAATGTCGAGCCATGTTTCTCCATCCGATCCAAATTAATCAAGACAATACACAAAGCCGCTTCCTACCTGAACCGAGCAGCGCTTTACAGGAATGTGAAGCGTTAGCAAAGAGAGGAACGCATTCACACTTCATCACATTCACCAGAGACGCTAAACTCACTAAAGTGAATGTGACGAGTGTTTTCAGAAACACCGGGAAAGCAGCTGGAGCAGATCACGTCTTGTTTTAAAAGCCAGCTAGCAGAGTATTATTGAATCCATCCTGTGCCAGAATACAGCTGCATGTTTCAAAGTCAACATGAAACCAATATCTTAATACGCATTCCTGCTCTTATTGTGTGCGATTCATCAATGCACGTTATTCTCAAGAATTCAATAACGTTTACTGCCAGATGTTGTACTACAACATATCATTTACTTTTGTAGCTTTAAGGTTAATACTTAGGATTATGGGTTTTGAATTGAAGTAATAGATAGTAGTAATAGATATGTTTGCAATAAATATAAAAAACTTAAAACAACATCAATTGTAGAAAATGAATGCATTCTTTCAGTTGGTGGTTTCCTTTATGTTTCAAGCTACAAAATAATAGAAAGTGACATTTTGAAAGTCACCACAAGAATAGCTCCATCAACATGAATCTAAATCTACAAATGCATCTCCAAATAAAATTATGAAAATTATGATAGCACCATTTAACTTGAATCTTTAGACCTATAGTTTTGAGGTCAGTCTAGCAAATGAACGTGCACATTTCACAGCAGGTTTCGACTGTCTTCTGTAGCCCACTAAATGTAGTGCAGCATACTGTACACTGCTGACTGTGATTTAAAACGGAAAGCAGTTTTTAATCCGTTTAGCATTTTTTTAAATAAAATTCTCTGGAGGAAAAAAAATGCTTACTTTTGGCATTGTAGATAAATAAAATTATCTTATAGAGAAACGCAAGAACATATACAGGCAAAGTCAGTAGCTGTGGATAAAAGTGTCTCCTAATGCATCAAATGTAATGTACAATAAAATGTTCAGGTCTCCATGCGTAAATATGCGCATATTGTATACACAAGGTATGCTTCAGAAGCAAGAGTAGCATGTTAGTATGTTATTGTGAACACACCTACTGTATGGTGTGACTGTCAAACTGGCAATGCAGCCTAATCTGGTCATGTCATCTCTCTCTGGACATCAGAAGGACGAGAAGGTCATGTAGGAAACAGAAGAGCAACAGCAACATCCATAAGTTCGACTGGAGTCCTGCAGAGAGAGCAAACAACTTCAAGAGTACAGAGTTCACATCACAGAGTCCTCAACATGGACCACACACACATACTTGCATTTGTGTTTTATAGGGACTCTCCACTCTCCATACACTGACCCTAAACCTACCCCTTACAGTAAACTGTGTGCACTTTTTGAATTTCATAAAACACGGTTTAGTATGTTTTCTAAGCTTTTTGTTTTACTGGGACACAGGAAGTGTCCTCATAAACCATGTTTATGTTGTAGTACCCATGTCATTATACACATTTGTGTCCTCATAAACCACAAATGCCTAAACACAGACTGCGGGTGTCAGTGGGAATCTTTGGGAGCTCAAATTGAGAAAAGCGACACAGGACATTATGTGCTATTAGTACCAAAACATGTTAACAAATGTATATATATATATATTCATAATTAAATATCCTTAAATAATCTTACTTTGAATTATGGTTAGGAATGGTGGATCCAGCATGAGGGCCAAAGACTAAATGGATAGAGAAACAGATCAATTTGATTCTAAAACCAACTTAAATTTGATATATAAACTTAAATGTGTCCATGTTTGGGGAAATATGAGTAATTAAAAGCAGTAAGCAGCAATCAACTACATTTTTCAAACTTTTCAACAAGTGTCAGTGTAGTGTGACAAAAACTAAACTTTCAAATTTGGTTATTATTATCATGGTAATACTTAACATAAAAGCCTTTATATGCAATGCATTTCAAGCGAATCAAGTTATTATTAATTGATGAATAAATAAGCATTATAATGTATATGTATAACTGTGGTCTAGAGGCCATATTATGCATTATAAGGTGCATAGGCATAATGAATGCATTAAATCTTTTATAATGCATTATATGTTAAGGCTATATTTTCATCCTACAGTATAGCGCCTTTCTGGATTTCATGGTACAGATGCATAGTACATACATAAAATAAATGCATTGATTTATATTCTCTTTGGCTAAACCTCATAATATGTGCCACATTCTAAGAGAATTGCAATTAACACATGGTTTTTGCATAGTATGGGCCTTTTATTTCACCAGCAGCATACTTCGTTGTCAGGAACCCAATCAGTAATTCTGTAGTAAACACTTATGCAGTTATTCATTGACAAATATATGGTATTGATATCATGAAATCTTTTTTAGATCTTAACTGTTCCTCGCATATTAACTATGAAGCTTTCTTGAGCCACAAAAGAGGAACTTGTGAGCTGAGCAATGAAATGTTCCTTTAGGACGTCTACCACACATCCAAACTCATTGGATTCGATGAGTTCAAATGTAGAATTACAGAAAATTACAGAACACGACATTAAAGAGAATTTGCATTTGCAAGCATGCAACATTCAACCCATATGTCAATAAACAAACACATTTTCAACAGAAACATCTCAGAGGGGAAAACGCATGTCATTTTTCATGTGGTCGCGTACTAAATTGACAGTGGAAATGTACAGCCATAATATAAAACATCATCTGCTGAATAGGTATGAAAATGTTGAAGCAATTACAGGTAGATATCATTTAAAAAACTGGAAGAGGTTTTGAATTACATATTGTATGTGCTTTAAATCCTTTTTTATGTAGAAATGCATGAACTTCAATTGCTTTACTTTCAAAATTAGTGCTAAATAAAGATTCCTTTAGAAAAAAAGACCCCAAGAAAGCAAACTGAAAACAAAGATTAATCATACACATGCCTGCAATTAGGCTAAGTGCAATATGATGAAAAAAAAAAAAAGTTTTGCTTTGGAAAAAGTTGCTGCATTGTTTTGAAAGCAGCTGAACTACAAAACCAGTAGTGTTGCTCCATTTAATTAGTTACTCTGCTTAACGTTAAAAGACTTGATGAATGCATTCAATGAAAAACAGATGCATGACACAAGAGAGAAGCAGAGAGAGTCAGAGGATGAGATCTTGGGCCTATTATAGAGAATATTATAGAGATTGATCAAAAATGACAGCGCAGGAAAAAAAACTAAGAGCAGAGAGAGAGAGAGAGAGAGAGAGGACTTGGGATTGAACTGGACTGAATGGATGGATAGAGGACGAGGGAAAAGGAAGAGGGGAATGTGGAGAAACGTGTGGGACTGCAGGAGGGAATGGAGGACTCAGACGAGACTCTGAACACCTGTGTGAAGAAACACCTTCTCATCCTTCAGAACCACAACAAACACTTCACCAGCATCTCCTTCTATAGACTGCACTGACACTCAACACAGCATTTCAAAATCAAAATATATCATACATTTACTTCATATTCATGAACACATTTATTGACATATCACTTATACTGATGTAAATATATAATTTAACTTTATTTGGAGTGTTTCTTAATACACAATGCACATTTTCTAATGCAATGCAAAAATGTGTTTTGATAACTTGTATAATCTCTCTCTCTCTCTCTCTCTCTCTCTCTCTCTCTCTCTCTCTCTCTCTCTCTCTCTCTAGTATATGAAGAGTTTATTTGCAAAAACAGGTAAAAGCAGAATTGTTTTAAATGATTTAAAAATCATGTTTTTTTTCCCCATTATATTTTTTAATGTTTTATTGTATTAGTTATCTTTTTTTTACCTAAACAAACTGCATTTTGATTGAGATTAATTGGCATGGACAATGAATTTTGAAGACTTAAAATTGAAGTTATCTCTTTATTCATTAACAAATATATATTCAGATCTCAACTCTTCCTCACACATTAAGGCTGATGTTTTCTTGAGCTATGAAAAAGCAATGAACTGACGATGTAAACATAAAAAAAAATATAAAAATAAATAATGGTGATGGGGAAAACTTCTTATTTATGTTACTAAATAACTAGAACATAACAAAAAACAAAAACTTTAAATCTGTATAAACACATAAAAAATAATAAAAGAATAAACACATAAAAAATTATGATGACAACATAAAACACAAAAATGTTCAAGTTAATTCATATATTGTCTTTATATTTCTATTTTATGATTTATGAATGTAGAAAACACCTGAGCTGTATAAGAGCATGTATTTGAACTACTTGTGTGCAGTTTTATTTCAAGTGAGACTGGGAGGTTGAGGGTCACGTGGGTTCACAGACTGTGGAAACTAGTAACGTTTGTCCAGAATTCCACAGAAGCAGCTCACAGTAATGTCTGAGACAAGCCAGAGACTCTGAATCAAACTCCAGAGTCACAACAGGGAAGAGAGTTTATTAATACCAATATATACATCAAGTCAAAGATGTTAGGATGTCCACATTAAAAGAAATTCACAAAGGTGATTTTATGTCCATAATATTAATAAAACATACTAAATAATTGCTAAATCCGGTTACTTATTTGAACTCATGTAGAGAGGACAGAGATCTCAGATTAAAAGAAAGACATAATATAACTCTATAATCTTATGTCAATAAAATAAATGAAATGAAATGATGTGATATTATGCAGAGAGGACTGGTTTTCAGCAGTGACAAAAGGACAGATGATGAGCTGCTCTGAAGGCCAGCTGGCTCCTGCTGCCCGTCCGCGGAAGATGCTGTGTCCAGGAAGAATTCTTGAAGAAGTTTGACAGATGCACATTATTCCCATTCCTGTTCCAAATTTGAGGCACAGAATGCAAGTGGGAAAGTAGCGGCTATTGCAGTGAATTAAACAACGAAGCAGACTCATTAGAACACCAGAGAACACTATTGACCAACAGGTTTTGGTCAAGACTTTCTTTCCTCCATCCGTGAAAGAGTTTTATACTCAAGTGCTTGAGATTTAGGCTGAACACGTGGTGGTAATTATTCCAACCACTGTTGTTTTTAACAGGCTGGAATGTGGGTGGAATGTAGGCAGAAAGACACAAAGATGTTGACTTGGCTGAATTCTCTTTAGCGGTTAATGTCTGTCTCGTATTCCTTCGTCTGTAGCGGCTTGAGTCTTTGTGTATTGTGGTTTTAGGATCTGAAAAGATGCTGTTTCATTACATTTTTGTGCTGTATTACAATTGGATTATTGCAAGAAATGTACAACTCTACATGCACTATAAGTACAAAAGCTACAACATGCTTTATTGTAGGAAGAAGAAATGTGATGAGCATTTCATGATGCTTTTACCACTTACACACAACTTTATGAGACAAGAGCTCACGCACAAGCCAATATTGCATGTAAGTCAAGTGTTGGGTTCCTCTCATTAATACATTTTCAACAGCATAATTTAATTACTGTACAAATTACTCTCTCCAAAAAGTAATTAATTTTTACTAATTACTTTCTAAATCCTATAATCAACCTTGACATAGACTTTAAACTGTTCTTTTCGTTCATTAAAATAATTACATGAATTATTCTGGTCACATTTTAGATTAGAGTACAATTCTCACTAATACTTAACAATTAACTATGACTTTTGCCTCAAAATACTCCTAATTACAGCTTACTGATAGATAGTAGAGTAGTTGTAAAGTTTAAGAGTTGCATGTCTTGCAGAATAAGACATTAATATGTGCTTTTTGCAGCACGTTTAACATCCAGTTTCAAAGTGAAATGTCCATGAGTGGTGCTAAAACACAGGTTCAGTATGTGAATCCCGGCACATTTTTATTATGTTGATTTAGGTATATATCCTGATGGTTCAGAACGGAAATATCTGTGGATTGTTGCTAAAAGTTATTGCTCTATCATGTTGGAAATATACACCAAATCAAACCCTAAACCTACCTGTTTACAAATGTGAAAGTGAGCTACCGAATAAACCTACCGTCTACGAAAACACATAATTCCTTTTCAGGAACTCCACACTGCGTCGAACGCTATGGGAACGCCTTCAGCGTGACCACGCTCTGAATCTGCTGTGAAATCCGTCCAAATAGAAGGCAGATGCGCCACCCTCGGTATACGTCACTGACTGGGAGCTCAAGAGCACATGCGGTGAATCAGATGCCAGCCTTCATTCATTCAGTGCGCTCTCTGTGAGTCTGTCCCAGCGATCTAGTTCAGTTAAAATACTGTGAGTGGAAAGAGTTTTTGGTTAAAAGATGAGTCAGGAGAAGTCTTTCAAGATGTATGTTTGTCCTTGTGGTCGTTTCCTCACGCCAAGGGACACACATTCTCTGTGTGTGGCTTGTTTAGGAGAGGAGCATGCAGCAGCCGCTCTCGTGGGAAGACCCTGCCAGACGTACATTCATCATTCATCTTCCTCCGAGGAGGTTGATGTTGTCAGCGTGGACAGCCAGCCTTTGCCTCAGTGACCACGCTATGAGGAGTTGTTGGAGGTGGTGACTCACGCTGTTGAGAGGCTCAGCTTAGAGTGGCCCAAGGCGCCGCAGGCTAAGCTTTCCAGCAAGCAGGCTGGATGAACGCTTTCTGCGGCCATGGCCGCTGACTTTCTGCCGCAGCCTCCAGTTCTTTCCGGACCTTCACACCGAGGTGTGTAAGTCCTGGAGAAAGCCTTTTTCTGCTCTTTCTTATATACCTGCGTCCGATTACTATCGTAATGTGGCGGGTTAAGCAGAAAAGGGGTACAAAAAGATGCCCCGGTGGAACATACGCTCGCGAGCCATCTGTCACCGGCAGGGATATCTTCTCTGAAGGAAAGTCAGATGTTACCCTCCAATCCGCACCGTGTGACGTCAGCGCTGGTGGGTAAAGGCTATGCAGTGGTGGGCCAGGCTGGTGGTTGCTTGCATACACTCGCTGTGTTGCAAGTGTACCAGGCAGATCTCCTGAGGGAGTTGAGCGAGCGTGATCAGGTGGATGCTGAGGACATCCTTGAATTAGGGAGAACGGCTGATCTATAGCTCCGTGCTATGAAAGAGACTGCGAGAGCTATTGGGCGGTCTATGTCGGCTATGGTGGCAGCCGAGAGACACTTGTGGCTGACATTATCCGAAGTTAAAGCACAAGATAGGGTCTGCCTGATGGATGCCCCTTTATCACCGTCAGGGCTCTTTGGGGGTATGGTAGATATGGTGGTGGATAAGCACCAGGAGGCCAAGAAACAATCGGCAGCACTGCAGTCCTTGCTGCCTCTCAGACATCCTCTTCAGCATACAGGGGGAGTCAGAAGCAAAGTGTGGCTTCTTGTGCACCACGAGACCGGGATGCAGGGGATAGACGCTACACCGGCCCTGTGGCTTCAGCACCCAAGAAGGACCTAAGAGTTTTTAATGGAAAGAAAGTCACAAGCCGCTAAGAAGTCCTGATCTGGGAGAGGTAGCTCTTCCCCGGAGTAGGCCGTCAGGATGTGCTGTGGCAGCAGCGAGATGCACCCACAGTTCCTCCCTGCTCTCTTGGCGCTCTTCAGCACGTTCCGACATGCGTCTCGGAGGGGCTGGATTGTGCACTTCCCCCGAGGGGGTTGATTCAGCGATTGGATCCACATCTTGCCAGCGAGCTGGAAGATGGGGGTCGGTCGTTGCTCTTTCCATCAGAGACCAGTCCCGAGGGTCTGGTTCCCTTAGTAAAATATCTGACGGCCTGGATGTGCTTACCAAACATTTCAATATGGGTTCTAAACATCCAAGCAGCGACCGCCATGTTACAACGGCATGACACCCACTATGGTGGGCCCCGTACAAGCTCCAGTACTACAGCAGGAGGTAGCTACTCTTTTAAGGAAAGGGCCATCGAGGTGGTCCCACCTTCAGAAAAACAGTCAGGGTTTTACAGCCCATATTTTATGGTTCCAAAAAATGATGGAGGGCTGAGGCCCATTTTAGATCTCAGACAACTGAACCGCTCACTCAGTCAGTGAAGTTCAGGATGCTCATGATAAGGCAGGTTCTATAACAAATAAGGCCCAAGGACTGGTTCGTTATGATAGACCTTAAGGACGCATATTTTCATGTTTCCATCCATCCTTCCCACAGGAAGTTTCTCAGGTTTGCTTTCGAAAGGAGCCCTTGAAGGGGCAAAACTCATAGAGTCCGGTTTGTCGGCCGATGTCGTTCAGACTATTCTCCAATCCAGGGCTCCTTTAACAAGGAAACTCTATGCCCTGAAGTGGAAACTTTTCACTGCGCTGGTCATCAACAGAACCCAGCCCGACTGGCACAGTTCTGCACTTTCTGCAGTCAAGGTTGTCTACAGGGCTGGCTCATTCCACCCTGATGGTGTATGTAGCATCTATCTGGGTTTTTCATTCCCTGATTGATGAACGGTCTGTGGGAAGACATCCTTTGGTCATTCGTTTCCTTCGTGGTGCACTTAGGGTGAGGCCAGTGGTACGACCCCGGGTTCCAACCTGGGATCTAGCAGTGGTACTTGGTTCCCTCTGCCAAGCTCCTTTTGAGCCTTTAGAGCAGATCTCGGACCGCTCCCTCGCCATCAAGACATCACTGAAGAGGGTAGGGGACTTGCAGGCTCTTTCAGACTCCCCTTCTTGTATAGATTTTACGGCAGGTTTGGCGAAGGTCTTTCTGTTCCCGTGAGCGGGTTAGGTTCCCAAAGTTCCCACAGCACCATGTCGACCTGTTGAACTGCAGGCTTTTTCCCCTTCTCCTAGCCAGGGAGTGTGAGAAAGAAGACTACACTACTTATGTCCAGTTCGAGCACTGGATATTTATGTTCGTAGAACTGTCTCCTGGAGGAAGTCAGCCCAGTTTTTTGTCTGTTTCGGCCCTTCTCGGAGGGGTCTCCCTGCTTCCAAGCAGACCCTGAGCAGGTGGATCGTGGATGCTCTATGGCCTATCTATCTTCTGGTCTTCCCTCGCCGATGAGAGTCAGAGCTCATTCCACCAGAGGTGTGACAGCCTCAAAGGCCTTTCTAGCGGGTGTCCCGATTCTGGACATCTGCAAAGCAGCGGGCTGGTCTTCTCCCTTGACCTTTGATAGGTTCTATGGGTTAGACCTTCTGTCTGCCCCAGGCTCAGCCGTCCTTTTGCCTTAACTGTGCTGCTCCACACTAAGCAGGGACTTGTGGGTCTTGGAGCATGGGAATTTCGTTCCCATAGCGTTCAACGCAGTGTGGAGTTCCGGAAAAGGAACGTCTCAGGGTTAGGTATATAACCCCAGTTCCTTGAAAACCCCAGTTCTTCTAGCCACACCCACAGCATCCCCACCATCACTTGCTTCATTCATGGGGCTGGCATCTGATTCACCGCACATGCTCTTGAGCTCCCAGTCAGTGACGTCACCCGAGGGTGCCGCATCTGACATCTATTTGGACGGATTTCACAGCAGATGAAATTGCTGAAGGCGTTCCCATAGCGTTCGATGCAGTGTCTCGTTCCTTCAAGGAACTGGGGTTATATACATAACCCTGAGACGATATGAAGCAGGATACATGTGATGAAATGTTCAAAAGCAGCAGTTTTACAATCTCCCAGAATGTTAATATTGTTTTGAAGTTCTTCAAATTGTGCAAAAATTACGCTTTATTAATCAAAACTGTGTAAACTTGTGTGAATACGAATACATGCTGTCAAGAGTTTTACAGCCTCTAGTGTTCATTTCTTTTGGAAACTGCAGTAATATATACTGGTTGGTATATATTTCATATCTCGCTAAATAGTGCACCAAGCTATGTTCATACCATGAGAACAGGTAGGTTTTTAAATTAGCGTGAAACAAAAAGAGCAATTCCTTTATTTTTCAAGGCAAAATTTTATTAAATTACAGTAACTAATTACTTCAATTAGTTACACCGAACACTGCTCAAAATATATTATTAAAAAGTATTACATGTCTTGCTGAAGCCAAACATTAGAATGTTACTACAGTACATGTTTTAGTGAACAATGCAGAAGCATCACTTCTTTGCCACTAGCAGAACCAAATGGCACTGCACTCATCCACAGTGTGTTCAGATAGTAAACAAAAGTACAGATGAAAGAAGGAACACATGAGTTATGAAACACACTCACACCCTTTAGTCACTGATGGCAGAACGTTTGCTGCATCAGCAAGTTCTCTACCACCAAAAGTATCGCTTCTTGGGAATTGCCAAAGCATTTGCGTGTGTGAGGAGAACAGCGTTGATTTACACAAGTCGGAAATGTTTCTGTTCAAACCTGGATCAAAACCACTCCGATTTTACAGTTACGGGCTTGAGCAATCAACTGATCTTACCAAGGTATCATATTGCTCTTTAGAGTTTAGACAGGTTTTGGACTAAGACTGGGTTACAACAATAAAGAAAAGTGATTACAAGAACAACAAACCATTTCTGCAGCAAAAACCTTTAGTGATCAAAAGAGATCATCTTTGGCACTGTTGGCAGCTTTTAAAATGAGGAACTGAGTAAAAAAGGCCTAACATGCGTGTCTCTGCAAATGCACACCTTCCCATTCACACACAATAATCACTACAATATGTGGCTTCATTACGAACACTACCCCCATGGAGGAGATGAAAACCTCCGCTCAGCCGAGTTCATAAGACCTGAGAGCTTAAATAGAGCTTTGCCTTGAAGCTGGAAGGTGATTTAAACTTTGTTCTAGATACTCAAACTGACAGCGATTTAGGACGACTAGTAGCAGAAAGGTACAAGACCACTTGATATTGAGCAAAAGTCCTGTTCCGAAGAGTTCGCAAATTAGGGTAGCTTTAAAACAGACCAAAGCCAATCCACAAACACCATGCATTTACAAATGACAATATTTTCCCACATGTCTAATACAGGTCAAATGCATGGCATAAAAGACCTCTGCACGGACGGCCGCTCTCCCCAGGTGCTGGAATAAACCATTTTTGGCTCTTACTTGAAGGGCAACACTGCTTAATGCTTCACATTTGAGGTGCAGCCAAATAAACACTGCTGCAAGATGCACATCAGACGTTTGGCTCCAAATCTGGGTGCCCCAGTAAAATAATGAAGGATGGAGCCAGTCACTTTTTCCATGTGCACGAGATCGATTAATTTTTATGATCGTTTGTTAGTTTCCTTCAGAGGGACAGATGGATTACATTCATTTATCACCTCCATTTGTGCTAGGCTACAGGCCTTTGGCGCCATCCCTCTTGTTCTCATTTCAGATGTGTGAACAGTCAACAAATACCAACACGTTTTTTGTTTAAAATCCTAGTGAGCTGCTTAAGCACACTGAAAGTTGGAGTAATTTAAATGGGAAGGTACATACTCATACATAGGTACATAGCATACAACTCAGATATGGCAATCCCATAATGCACTGCAATGAAATCGAAGAAAAAAGATGGAAAATGCTGCTAGGACTATAATTTTATTAAATTCAATCCTTAATTACTAAAATGTATAAATAAACAATCTAATTCTTCCCCCAGGCAGTCCGTACCATGAACACTTAATAACATTGTCATCTTTGCACATACATGTATAAACTCTTCACACCTGCTCTTACTTAAATGTTATGTTATATTATTTATTGTGCTTTTGTGCTACTTGTACACTTCTTTGTATATTTGTACACTATTTTGTATATTTGTATATTATTCATTTTATTACCTGTGTCTTGTCTTGTCACCATCATTCTGTTGCACTGCAGAGCTTTGTCACAAAAACAAATTCCTCATATGTGTAAACATACCTGGCAATAAAGCCTATTTTGATTCTGATTCTGATAAGTATTTTATCTTATAGAAGTAGAATATTGTAAGCCATTGCTTGCTTGCAAAAATCTAATTATATCAACCCTTTTTCCACTGGCTGAAAGTTGGTGCTGGAGGCAGTTCCCAGTTTGGCTCCACGTCTAACGTTTCAACCAAAGAAAAGGGTTATGGGTTGGAAAATTGGCGATGTTTGTGGGTCATTTATTTTGTAATGTTTGAAAATTGATGGACTAATTCAAGTGGTAGGGTAGTGTAACATATTACTCAGATATGGCAATTCCATAATGCACTGCAATGAAATCAAAGAAAAAAGATGGCAAACAGAATCGAGAAATGTTGATAAAAATATCTTAAAATCTTTTATTCAATTCTCAATTACTGAAAAGAATATATATATATATATATATATATATATATATATATGATAAGTATTTCACCTTACTAAATGGGATACTGAATGTTACCCATTGCTAGCCTGCAAATATCTAATTTAATTCCCATTTTGGCTCCATGCCCAGCGTTTCAACATAAGAAAAGGGTTTTGGGTTGGAAAATCTGCAATGTTTGTGGTTAATTTATGTTGTAATGTTTAAAAAAATTGACTAATTCAAACATACTATTTAGATATGGCAAACCCATAATGCCCTGCAATTAATCAAAGACAAAAAAGATGTCAAACAGAATTGAGAAGTGGTGAGAAATTTTAATAATTAATTTCTCAATTTCTGAAAAGTATGCATTCAAATCTAATTAAAAAGAAGGACTTCACCTAATATACAGTATGCAGAATGTTGTATATAGGCCATTGTTAGCTTGCAAATATCAAACTTAAATCATGTAACCCCTTTTCCTCTGGCAAAGCATTGGTACTAGAGGCAGTTCCCGATTTGGCTCTGTATCCAACATTTTAACCAAAGAAAAGGGTTTTGGGTTGGAAAATTGGCGATGTTTGTAAGTACTTTATGTTGTAACACTTGACTTTCATGTCTGTGTGAATGTGGACCAGCTCTAAGAGAGTCATTTTGGTGAAATAAGGAGTATTTGAGCAATTCACCAACTTCATCTAAGATGATGACAAGCCTGGTTTCTAAGACAAACGTTAATTCCGTTGAGGAGGCGGTTTTGGTGTGCGGTAGATCTTTACAGAATAGTTGAACCTATGAACAAAGCGAATGGAAGTTAATCGAGAACACACCGTTCCCAGATGGTCTCCACAAAAAAAGAGCTGAGCAAGACTACAAGAGGTGGAAACCCCATACAATTAAACCAGATAGCTGCCAGATGCATGGAACAGAACCCCACAAACTTGCACTTTACCACACTATTCATAATGCCCTGACAACTGCATGTGATGCATGTGATGAAGGTCACCTCTGAAAGGATGTAATTGTGAATCAGGGAGAGCCGTGGAAGTGTGGGAGGGAAATGAAGGAGACGGCAAACATGAGCAGCCAAGATAAATGGCAATATGCAGTTTCAAGGCTCTTTGGAGAGAATTGGAGCACAGGAAGATAGACCACTCTATTCATCAGGAAAATTGGATACAACATATATCTGAAAATATACATTCCGTTTGTTATCATTAATGTCCCAATCAACAGAAACCATGACAATAGGCAGCAACACATTCAGTAAGTCCTTTGGTTTCTATTTTTATTGTGTTTTGCTGAGCAACTAGAGATTTTGGCAAGAGGCAGTAAGATGGAAAACTTCCCCCAACCCCAAAAAAGGAAGTAGTAATTTCCTATAATCAAAAGAGATGTACTAAATTCAATAGTAAATCTTAAAGACAAATGTAATTTAATCAGTATTCTTAGAAGTGTTTGCTAAAACCTCTAGCATGACGTATTAAAAGCTCAGTGTGTGCATTATCCTCTAGTGTTTGTGCCCCACTCTATAGATGATTTCTCCATCATGCACTATGCTGAAGTGTGATGTGGTTTACTAAGTGATCAGATACACCATTCAACTCACATATACCATATGATAACATCAAGGACAGACAAACTAAATGGGGCAGACAAGACTTTAAATACACAGACCCAATCAGGGAGAACTGAAGACAGGTGAGCGGACACAAGTGGAGACGAGTTACCTGATCAAACTAAACAAGAAAATGACCAAATAAGGAAGACAAGGAAGATAGGCTTTGGAGACGCAAACGCCGAATACGCATGCGCGCGAACGCCGGAAGTGATCTTTTATGAATAGCGTTTTGCGTATCCTACGCTAAAGCACGAGCTCGAGACGGTTTGACATGGTTGTCTGTCAGAGGTAAAAA
>JAUMHQ010000044.1:18430681-18446603 GCA_032361165.1 Enteromius paludinosus | reverse complement strand
AAGCTACATACCTTCTATGTACATATCAGAGAACAATTAAAAATATTCTCTCAATGCATTCTATGGCACCTTTAATAGAGAAAAGCTTTGCTCAGAAAAAAACAAAAAAAAAAACATTAACAGAATAATTTAATATTTTTACTGTTTCTGGATTGTATTAAAAGTTCTACTCAAATGAAAAAAAAAATCATCATTGTCATCAGTGAAACACAAATAGCCCTTCAGGGCAAGTAGGAGAAAAAAAATTCTGGCCCAACTTATCTCTATCATTGACCTAGTTTGAAGGAGGTAATGTCATCGCTGTTTTCTGTGGGCTATGCATATCTCTTACAGTTCCTAGATCTGTGGGATTGTCAAAATTTTCCAAGCCTCCTATAGATGCAGGTAATCCTTAAAGACAGCTGACTTACAGCAGACAGTCAAACAGTATTGAAGCAGGTTTAATTAGCAGAATTTCCTAAGCTAAGCATCACTTTTGCTGTATATACTGAGGGTTAAGGATTTCAGCAATCATAAGTCTACATTTTTTTCTGGTTGAGGTCAATTCTGCCCGTGAGACTCAGTTATTATTTGTTCCAAACTGCTTTGACGTTCACTCTACTGTGCATACTTAGAGTTTACCGTGGCTCTGGGATTGTTTAGTTGAATCTCTTGAGCATGCATACTGATGCATTCTTCCATTTGCACAGGTGCAGCAACTATGAGAAACTCAGCAGTAGATGTCTTCATTTGTAATTTATGTCGAAAATGTTCCACCTGGTACAGGCAGAGAAGATGTAGTAGGTATATGCTATGTGGTCTTGCACAAGATCTGTCCTGTCAGGGCTGTGATGCATGCCAAAAGCAGTAGGACATATTCTTCCATATTCATTCTTCACCAGCTTACAACAAGATCAGAATACTCAGCAAGTGGTTGTGAATCTGACTTGGCTACTCTGCAGGCCCAAAGGAAAGTACTTACCAAATACAGAAAGCAAACCACAGGCAGTCAAGCTGGCAGGGTTGAAATTAGGTCGGGATCAGTCCATCTCACTCTCTTCTCCATCCATCCCTCTACCCATAATAATGGCCATAAATGGAGGATAGGGCAAGATATGTGGATATGTTTACTATCCAAAATGCTTATAAGGTCTGATGTGTATTGTGGATTATGATAAGAATAGCTTTCGTTTAAGGGTTCATATGTAGCCTACATGTAGAGTGCAGCTATCACTAAATAGTTGTTTGTACCTTACATTAGCAGCATGCTCTCTAGATCTCAGCACTAGTTAGCCACTAAATAAGTAAATAAATAAATACATATTGGTTGGTCACTGAACTTTACTATCAGGTATTTCATTGTATCACCAATGATAAGCTCCAAAGCCTTATTTTGCCTGACCTCAGAATCACTCTCAAAATGTGCCTAAGCTCCTGAGGAAAAAAAAAAGAAAACACTGGTTTATCTTGAAACACTGTACAGGCATTCGGAAAGAAATAGAGAGCACAAGACAAAGAGAAAGCTGCAGGCCAAATCTTGTGTTAAACTCCCTGGACCTGTGGCGCCTTGCTGTTTTCTTGTGGCTTTATGATTGACAAAGTAAATAGACTGATGGCTACAAACTGCCTTATTTAAATATTGGATATTACGAACAGACCATGTTAAGAGGCAGTGTGGAGCCTCAAAGGAATATGCCCGGGTATAGATCACACAATAGAGAGCAGATCCAGACACACTACCCACTGAGCCATGGTAAAAACGACAATAGATCAAAGGCCCGCTCTCAGCTGACTCAGGGAAACACGCATGGCTTTTAGTGTGTTTATGTCGAGAGAAGGGGGGTGGTGAGAGCGGGTCATATATGAGGGAGACCAATGCAGAAGACAAATAATAAGGAATGGGATAGAAAGAAGAGGATGTTGTTGTATATGTAGTCGTTCGTTTGTTTACTTGCATGTCCTCCTTGTTTACAAGACTATGCTCTTGATTAGAGACAGTTCTGTATCCTCTCAGACGACACATTTGGGTCCTCCCCAAGAGCTTAGATCTTTTCTCCGTTTCTCAACAAGGCCCCTCGGGAGATGGAACTGCAGAAACTGCACGTTGACCTCAAAGCCTTGGACTGGCAGAGGGGTAGTATGGACCCAAAACCAAGTTCTGGCAGGTGATGAAAGCCACAGGACCGAAGGGTGGGGGGCGCCTGTTAGGAGATAAAGACCAAGGGGTAAAGGGGGGATGGCAGCTGCCATTAGAGGGGGCTACTCTGAAGCCCTGCTTAGCGGCTTCTTCACAGAGCGCTCCTGTCAGAGCTGCCATTATCTTCTTCTGGCAGGACTTCAATGGAGGCCTTATCACCCTAATGGCCACAAGAGGAGGTGCTGACAACAGCACAAGCCCCAACCCCCGTCCCTCATCCAACCCTCGCAACCATCATTACCCTCCTCTCGATTGCACAGTGCACAAGGAAAAGACACTCTGACCCCTATAGCTATAGAGATTTTGGATGCCGTTAGACTCTTTGATCTTTACCTGGGACCTTAAGATCCATGTCCGCAATCTCCACTGTCGATCAACGATTGCAGTATTCCCAAGCTTCCATTCTTTATACAAGTAGGGATAAGGATTAGTTGCTTATGTGATTTAAAGGGAAAGCAAGTCTGTGCATCATGTCTGTTATGACCCTGGAGAGCTGTAATTAGACGGCAGAGAACACTTCCTTCCTGTGGACACCAGTAGATTCAGACCTTGTAGCCATTCTCCATCCTGGATCTATCTACTTGGGTGGTCTAAGAGGTTGCAGGCCGTTTTTTGTAGTGCTGGTAGCAGAAATTGTGTCTCAGGTCAAAGACAAATTGGTTTTACAGAAGAAACCAGAGTGGGCTGAGAAATACCGAAATGCACAACTTGTTTATGCGAACAACAGACAAATCCACTTAATTCACAGCTCGGCGGTCGGAGAGAGAGTAAAAGCGGGACGAAATGTTGCGGTGCCACATCACTGCTTAACAAGGTCTTAAGGCATGCTGCCAGATTGCTGGCCATGCATGATGGAAGCCTGTGCGTCTCTCACAGCAGGGTCACTTCTCGTGGTCAAATGAGAGCTTTGCAGCTGGAGCTGCCCTCCGCTCTTTTAGACTCAACAAGTGTGGAACCCTATGGTGTACAAAACAGAAGGGCATACCAAGGAATACAGCAATATTGTGGCAAGGCCTTAGCCAAAACACACTTGATTCTTCTTAGCCAACGGCACCCTAAGGTTCTGGCAAAAAACATCAGGTGTGCATGTGATCTAAGGAGAGCACCACAATGATGAACAAAGCATAGAGCCAGGGACAGAAGTATCTGGCAGGACTAGACTCCCCATCATTAACGTCAGAGCAATTCACGAGAACAGCAATGTGACGACCAGTGAGTCGTTACATTGAGGCTCTTGCGCAAAAATGAGTCATAATAACGCACCAATAACTGCTGGCTTACGAAAATGCAATCAAATGCTCCCCGATCCTATCACTCAATCAACGCTCTGGCACGATCTCCAGCTCTCGCCATCTTAGCTTTGGCAAGAACTTGGAGGGCGCTCAAGTTTCCAGCCATGCTATCAAAGGGGCTCAGATTTGATGTGTGCCGTCTGTCGTTTTCACTCAAGGGAGAACAGCTCTGTGTGACGTTATTGGGACATGCTCTGATGGAAATCCGTTAACTAGTTTCAGAGACAGTAAGTTGTTAGCATATGTTGTGTGGTGTGACAGAAAAGTACTGTGACAATGAAAATGCTTCCTGATTTTTAGAAGGAATGGATGCTATTGCTTTAAAGGGATGGTTCAACCTAAAATGAACATTGTGTCATCATTTATGCATCCTTGTGTTGTTCCAAAGCTGATGTTTTCTTCTGCGGAAAACAAAATAAGATTTTGATATCCAGTTGGGCAAATAAGTACATAGAAGTAAACACCAAATTTGTAAGAAACATCAAAGTGGCCAACCTTCCTTGAGCATATGCATGAGATCAAATCTTATAGTGAGATCCAGACTACTACTTCTATGTCACTAAATCACATGTATAATCTAGTGTTTTTCTCTGTAAGATATTTGGTAGTGTCACTTGAGTGTCCAAATAGTGTCTGGAGCCACTGGTTGTGTATTTATAAACATGTGGCCACATAACCAGGGTCATAATGTGGTGTGGGCCTTTACCAAACCCACAAACAGGCGTTTTTACTCTAGCAGCAGTGTGTGTGGTGGGTTAGTCTCGGCCTTTAGCGTGGCTCTGGAGCAGCTCATATTTAGGTTATCTCTGTTTCTTTCAGTAATCTCTGAGCTGTTATCTCTTCATTGTGCCACTAGTCTCTGTAGGTTTTCCCTCTCATTCCTTTTTCTCTCTCTAGATTGATTACATCTCTTACTCTTTCATCATCACAGAGCTCAAAGATATGAGAAGTGCATCCTTCCGCGCTCCACCACAGTTCCTTCTGTTGTTGCCTGCCTCAAGTGACATGGACTTTAAAGTTTGTTTTCAGCCCAAGTCTTGGCAAACATATAAGACAGAAAAATCACCAACAAGTTGTGTTTCTCCTAGAGAGCAAAGACATTAAATGCCGAACACTTCTTGAGAAACAATTACACTGTAAATCTCATGTGTCTCCTGTAGACTTTCAGAAGGTTCAGATCTAAACTTCCAAATACAAACTGTCCAAATTGTACATTTTCTTCCAAGAACCGTCCAGCTGTGCATCTCTGTGTTCATGGCACTGAACAGCTGCTGGCATGTCTCAACTTGCACCTGTAAAACGAGCTGTTAGCCCTCTAGTGGAGAGGAGGTGAAATCTTGTGGTAAACCCCTGAATGCTTGGTGGAACGCAACTGAACATTTCACAGGACCTTTAGTAAGATCTGATCTTATATTGAAACTTAAACCTAAAATCCCAAATAACACTTATACATGGGATTCAACGACTGACTTAAAGTACAACTCTGTCCTAATTCCTCTGGTCCACCTTAAGAGCCTGCAGGCCTGCAGCACATTACCATGGTCTGTAGATGGCAGTGTGAGACTTCCAAACAGGCATTTTCAGAAGACTTGTGGAGCTTAGGGGAGGGTCTTCATTTAAGGTGGACTGGAAGAGTTTATGTGACATGGTAAAGAGATGAACTTCTCAGCAACCTAAAAAGTGAATCTTAAAGAGCAATTAATGTACTAAACACACTGAACTGAGGTCAGTGTCACAGACTATTTTGATTATATTGATTATTTTCCTCCTATTATTCAGAGAATCCTTGCAAATTTGTAAGAGATTCAGAAGGTGTGGAAACAAAGTTACTGAAACTTTCAGGCTAGTTGTGTATATTTGGCTTTACACTTTTTTACTTTGCTTTTCTTTCGAGAAAACCAGAAACAAATCCCTATTGAAAACAATTTAAATGGCAAATTTATATGTATATATGTATATGATTAGGCCAGTTCTCTCAAAATGTAAGTACGTAAACCACATTTAAAGCACATTTAGAGAAACATGCTTGTTGGATGTAACAGCCCCAGTTCTGTTACTTTTGCCTTTGTTCGTGAGTAATGTGCATTTGTTAATTTTTAAATGAATAATAACAGGAAATGTGCTTTTGTTTTGGTCTACATTAATTTTGTAAATCTGTGTACATGTGTTTGCGGTCGGAGTCAGGCTGTGTCCCGGCCCGACTCGTGCAGGCTGATACAGTAAAGTAGATTAGCGTCTCTCTCTTTGCGCCGCTCTCTCTGGGAGCGCCGACTTCCACCGCCAACAGATTAATGCTACATTAGCGTTACACCACCAGAGCCACTTACTGAAACCCTCAAGTACATGAATTCAAATGTGAGATTGATTTCTCAATGTTGCCACAGATGGCGCTATAGAGTCTATTAGCATAAACTATGCTTCAAGACTTTTTTTTTTTTTCCGGCTAAACTAGTGTCATGATTGAACAACAGATTCAAGACATATTATTTGCCATAAGGTTTTATTACCTTTAGTGAAAGGTCTGCGTTTGCGTACTTGCGTAGAGTGTGAGTATGAGAGGTGAGTTTAATGTGTCCTACAATGAGTTTATAAGGATTCAAGTGACGCATTTGGCAGAAAAACTGCAGTGTTGTCGTACATACTGTTTAACAGCTCGGAGAGTAAATGCTCTGTTATTGCTTCAAGATCATTCCTGCAGGCGGTAAAAAAATGCATATAAGATGTCTTTAACGTCTCAGTTGTTTCTCCTCACTATCAAAGAGATTAAATGGAGAGCAAATGGAGATGAAGTGTCCGTGATATTTCTCCTGAGAGGAAAAAAGTAATCCATATGAGTTTCAGAAGACATCTCAAACAATCGTCTCGGCTTAAATTTGTTGTGACGCCAAAGTTATATGTTATTTTCCTTTATGCTCTCATTGTAAGACAGCTAGTGACTCATCTGGGTGTGTTTATCATTTTAGGAGAAGCATCTGAGACAAAGCTTATCCTCAAATAAAACATAATTGAGAAATCTGTCCCATGAGCCAATAGTCAGCTAATCGATGCATCAGATGCATGCACTATTCATAAGTCAAAATGCAGACAAATACGGTGATTATTGAGAAGTTGGCTACTAATGTTGAACAGGAATTGGATTCCAAACGTACTGTGTTCTGTAGGTGTTCTGTTGACTGCATCTGTGTGTCTGTCTGTGCTTGTTTGCATTCTCATTTAGAGAGTGTGTTGGTCCATATGTGTTTGTGTGACATTTCCCCCGTGACCCCTGCTGAGCGAGAGGTCATGTCCGTGGAAACCACGCTGTGTGTCTGGAGCCGGTCGTCAGGTACCATCCTGTGTGATTATAGAGGGTAACGCGGCAACAGTAACTAGGAAGAAAAACAGAGAGACTGGGCTGATTCACAAGGTCACACAATCCATGACTAAACACACACACACAGCACCAGCCTCTAACTATGACTATGAGTTTTCTGTGCAGATGCATTTACAACCATTTAAAAGATTAAATAACTGTTTCAAAAGGGTTAATGATCATGTTTAGCCAAATTTGGAATATGCATGAGAAAAAAAAGTTAGGCAAGACTGCAATAATTTGATCTAAAGCAAGAAAAACATTAATAATGTTTTATTTCAAATTGTGTACTTTTGAACTTTTTATTCATACGTAAATCCTAATGTGTCAGTTTTCACACAAATGTGAAGCAGCACAACTGTGTTTAACACTGATAATAATGAGAAATGTTTCTTAAGCAGCTAAACAGTATATTAGAATGATTTCTGAAGTATCATGTGATCCTAAAGACTGGAGTAATGATGCTGAAAATTTTGATTTGATCACAGAAATCAATTACATTTTGACAGATATTTACATAGAAAACTATTATTTTTATTACCTATTATTATTAGAAAGCTATTTGAAATTTAAAACTTCATTCTTAAAGAGCAAAATAGACTTCTTTCTAAAACATAACTAACCCTATTATCCCCAAACGTTTGAATTGTACAGTGGACTATTTCTATTCGTTTGGACTAAACAGCAGCAGATAACGTGTGAAGAAAGTCAGATAAAAATAAATCCCAGATAAATATAACAGCAGGAAGTTTGACGCTCAGCTCCGGGAAGAGTTTCGGATCCTTTCACATCAGGTCATGCGCTAGATCGACCCTCCCAGTTTACTATTATCATCTTATTTATTACCATGAGGATATGAGGTATTTCCACATCATCTTCCGTCTTTTTTCACAATGCATCTGCATCCATATCAATGTGAGAACAGGAAACGGATGGGAAAGTTCAGTGACTCAAATGTGGACTGTAAGAATCACACTGAATCTGAAGCTGAACTCGTGTTTCCTGTCAATGCAGATCTTGCAGTAATCAGGGAACCACCTTCGTTTCTACTCAACAACAAAATGGCAACATTAAACAATTGCTTTGATGTATTCAATGCCCTTTTGAAGCTGATGTAATACAAGTATTGCCAAATAAAGCAAAAACAGCATCATCTCAAAGTCATCAGGGTTGTTTGTAAGATTTCTTATGACTATATTTCAAGGGATTTCCCTGTGTTTTCTTTCTGTCCCTATTGCATTTACAAATGCATCATTGAATGTTAAATAACATTTAAATGTAGAATAATGATGAATATTCATATGTGATGCTCACCTGATTGTCCTGGTTTGCTGAAATGCTGCCGTTAGTAGGCAGACACCAGTCATATTTGCTCTTTGCCAATGAAATTATTTGGCAGAGGCCTCTGCTTGCCAAGCCAAATCAAACTCTAAGAATATAATGGGTTTTTTTTTTCGTCAAAAGTGTTTGCTGGGTGTTTTACTCCTGTCTAGTCTTTGTCATACTCTGCTCTCAGATATGGATATCTAGATTAAACTCTGCACTGTGATGTTACAGTGTTGTAGATGCTTTGGTATGTGTTTATCACAGTAGCTTTGCTAGTAGTGCTAATAGTGGATTCTACATAGCATTTGGGGTGGTTTCAAGGTTTTTCAAGTGCCTGCATTACTGTGCAGTTGATAGGGAGTTGCTGGGTGGTTTCTAAGGTGTTGCCAGGGAGTTTCTAGGACATACTGTATTTGGGTGATTTCTACCATGTTTTCAGGATTTCTTTTCTGAGACATTTTGAGTAATCTCTAGGGATTTGCTACGAAATTGCTAGGGAGTTGTTTAAAGATTTCTAGGGTGTTTTGGTTGGTCTACAGGGTTCTCTGAGTAGTTGCTCAGGCATTAGTATTTGGTTGTATGGGCATTTCTAGACTTTTCTAAGTTGTTGCTACAGTTGCCAGAGAGTTGCTAGGAGCTAGGAGCATGTTGTTTGAGTGGTTGCAAAGGTGTTTGCACTATGTGGGCATTGCTAGGTGGTTTCTAATGTGCTGTTAAGGATTATCTAGGAATGTTCTAGAGTGTTTTGGGTATTTTATAATGTGTTGCTATGGGTGGATTCTAGGATGGGTTTTTTGGGGAGTAGTTTATAGGGTTTTCTGATCAGTTGCGTTTCCACTGCAGTTTAGTACCACTTTAGAGTGGGTGGGATTATTCACGTGTCGTTATAGTTGCGCCGCCTCTACTGCCGTGACATCATCGTAAACGCGCCACAAACAAACACACAACAATGGAGCATATCGACGGAATGGTGTTCTTCATTCTCAGCATGTGGATGTTTTTAACAGTAAGATGAGTTTGTTTCAAAAGAGGCTGATGGCAGCCAAAGAAAACACAGCTAAAAAAGATACAAAAAGGTGCATTTCTTCAAAAAAAAAACAGTTGTGTCCGATCTTTCGCTGGCTGTGCTGATTTAAATCTAGCGGGTCTGTTGTGTCTTGTGTCGCAAGTTCAGTGACGCAGTAATGATGATTTTCTCCGGCCAATCAGTGATCAGCAGAGTTTACACGTCACGCTCTGGTAACCATTCGGCTCGTTTGGAACCAGGTACCAGGTACTGTTCCCAGTGCACTATAGTGCACTACATAATGGATTGGGAGTGGTTTCGGACTCAGCTCATGTTTTCAGTGGTTGTGCATTCCAAGGTGCTTTAGGTAGATTTCATGCCATTGCTATGCAGTTTCTAGGGCTTTTTCTACCAGTGTAGCATATGAAAAGTGTTCCCTCACATCTGATCTGTAGATGTGGTTTGAAATCTTTCTTTAATGTGCATCGGTAGGATTTCTTCACCTGTTATCTGATCACTTAAGCATAGTAGCAGCACATGCTGATCAACAACACACATGATTTGAGGAGTCATTTACATATGGAGCGCCTTCTCAATAACGGATGTGTTTTGTTGGGTATCCTACCCATCTCAAACACTGCTTGTTCTCTATAACAGACCACACAGTCTCTCCTTCCATTCAGCAGTCGGGATCATCCTTTCATCTGTCCGGTTGTCTTCAGCACCAGCACCAGCAACACCTCACACAACACACTATTGTCCTCCACCCCTATTGTCAGACAGAGATAGAGACACGGGACGCTAGAGAACTCAAACTCAAGTGCTCCATTGTCTTCACGTACACGTTGTTCTCGTCATGATGTGCTGAAGGGTATTTCAGTCAGTCAAGCGTTTCCTTTCTGTAAGCCAAGAGATGACAGCTTGTCATAGTGCTGCTGATAATAATGGATGGTTAGCCGCCGTGGGTCGATCTGACGCCAGCGGCCCTCTGCAGGCACTGTAAACTCTGTGTGGTCCCGTCTCACAGCACGCACTCAATAAGGCCTTTGTCTTTCTGGGAAAGACAGTATGAGGATTTTGTAAAAGGCCTATGGGCATGAGCAAATCTATTGAGATGATTGTTATATTCATGCTCAGGGATGATAAAAAGAAATGATAAATGTGCCATAGTGTGATCTTTTTTATGACATGGGTGTGGATTTAGATGGTAGGCACCAGACCAAAGAAAAGAGACTACTGAACAATTGTGATCGTAGATTGTAAACTGCTCCCATTCATGGTTATTATAGTTAGCCAAAACTATTTTAAAACTGAGCTGGAATTAAATAAACGCTCAATCAAATCAGAGAGAGATTGTGTGTGTGTCATTATTAAAAAGAAAATACAAAACAAAAACTCATTCAAAATCTTAAATAAAAACTATAACTCTGATTTTGTTGCTTTGAAGTGTACCAACAGAAGTTTGAACCCCACCTACACCTTTAGTAGAGGATTAAAACTCATATTCTTTTTATGGCTCATATGAAATAGAGATGCTTTCTAAGTGCAGACGAACAGGATGCTACATGCTCTAAGGAGCTTTTCGACAGCATATTAGCTGGAAATGTTAGAGGAGGAAAGAAAGGGAAGATAAGGAATTCTTGTGGATGTAAAGACACTGAGACCTTAAAAGCACAGGGAGGGCAGCTTACGTCCATTTATCCATCATCTCAGACCTTTAAGTGCATGATAATAACTGATCCTCTAACTTCCCCAACTACACAGCTGTCATACTTCAAGCATGCAATGTCATTAGCTTGGAGTTTATTTACAGTTGGTTTAATGCAGGTTAACTATAACGCTGATAAAGTAATGGTGCAAGATACTGTATGACTCACAACACTATAAATGATTTAATCAATCATGTTAAAGGAGTAAAACAACACCTGACATGCTTGTCTAAATTTTACAATTATCTTGCCTGGAAGTGTACCAGTATTTTGCCTAAATGATGTGTCTGTCAAGAAGGAATGCTTCTGGGAAATGGGAAACCTCAACATTAATTTCTAGGAATTTTAGAAATGTTCAGATTTCCCTTGAATTTCTCGATTCAATTCAAATTAAATTAAATTGCAGATTGTATTTTATCCTCATAAGTAGTCGGATAAATAAACTATGGTAGAAATTCAGTAAACTCAAGGCGAATGCATTGTAGAAAATACACAAAATGCACTAAATATGTTGTTTTCTGGAGTGTTTTGGATGGTTTCCAGGGATTTGCTAAGGTGGACTGGAGTGGTTCGGCATTGCTAGGTGATTTCTAAGGTGTTTGAGGTTCTGCATTGTGTCTGTAGGTGCTTTGAGTTGTTTCTAGGGAGTTGCTAGGGCGTTTTGAGTGGTTCTGCATTGCTTGGTGGTTTTCAGGGGGTGTAATGCAGTTACTAGGAGTTTTCTACTGTGTTTTTAGATATTTTCTTATGGGGGCGGTTGCTAAGGTTTTGTGAGTGGTTTTGCATTGCTAGGGTGTTGTTATGCAGTTGCTAGGAGTTTTCTAGGGTTAAACCAAGGCAAGCAAGTCATGCATCTCTGAAGACCAAGGGCTAAAACTAACTTTTGCTTTCACTAATACAGCGAGCAGATGTTTTGAAGGATGCCTGATTCTGGAGCTGAGAGCTTTGACGTGGCATTTCTGACGTAGTTTGCATCTCCCGAGGGTCAGAGTTCAGAACTGACTTGTCTTGAAATATGGTGTCTTGTTATATGGAGTGCAGGGGCCCTAAACACACATTCATACCTTTATCACCGTATCTCACCATCAGGAGCAACCTCTAAACAGCCCTCATAAAAAACAAAGCAGGCCCCTTAACCCCGGACATGTTCTAGAGAGCTTTTACAGCTTGATGAATGGCCCTAAACCCGCTCTCGCCCTCTATCCTCCATCATTCATCTTTCTTCCTTCACCTCTTGGGCGTTTTGGGGACAGTCTTTACGTCAGGAGACTAATCTCCCCATCGGGGTCCGACTCACCAGACCGGTCCTTCTGCTTCTGAAGCTCTTCTGTTGGCACAAGATCTTATCTGGCCGCTGACGTGCTCTTCCGCACGCCGTCGACTGGGACATTGATTGAAAGGCTTCAATACCAACCCTTCACCAAATCCCTCAAAGCCTGTTCTGGACTCCTGACAGGAGCGACGTGCTCAGAAGCGGCATGTTCTCCATTAGTGTTTAACACGCCTGTCTAGACGCAACACAGACATGCAGAACCGCAACAGATGTACACGTTCATACGTGTCCAGCACAAACCCACAATTACAGAAGGGTGATGAAATACCCTCAATAGAGCTTTAGAAAGGAGATCTTTTGATATCAAACATAAAAACATTTTGTTACATGCAGTCTAATCAATTACTGTGATGAAAGCATCGTTACTCCAGTCTTCAGCGTCACATGATCCTTCAGAAATCATTCATACTGATTTACTGCTCAACAAACAGTTCTGATTATTATCAATGTTGAATCATATTTTTGACTGCTTGCAGTATCACAATCAAATCTCTCCAGGTGTTTAACACCTGATATGAGATGGACTCATCGAGTGTCATGCATTGTGTCCTACAATCAATAAAACCGTTTGTTCTTTATTACCCAGATCAGGTGAATTAGACAGACCAACACAGTCTCACGAGCAATTCGTACATATTCGTACGAGGTGCCAAATTTGTGCCAATTTGTACTAATTCGTACGACCTCACTCGACCTCACACGATTTGTCTAAAACCACGTGATGGGTAGGTTTAGGGGCGGGGGTTATGTTTAGGTCATTCATACAAAGTCATACGAATTGGCATCTCGTAAAATATGTACGATTTAGAATAAATGAATTCGTACGAGTGAGGTCGTACAAATTAGCCACCTCGTAAAATATGTACGAATTGCCGTGAGATCAGGTTGGACAGATGTGGGAATTCCTCACAACCGCAAAACAGCGTTATCATATGGGATTTCACCAAAATCCCATGATTCTAATGTGCACATACTGTATAAAAAAATAAAAATATCTGAAGTTAGTAAGGTGTTGTTTAAAAGAAATGCATTAAATTGCTCAAAAGTGACAGTAAAGACAATTGTTCCAAAACTTGAACTTGAATTCAAATGAATGTTTTCTGTAAATCCTGAAAAATAAAATGTACCACGGTTTCCACAAAAATACTGAGCAACATGACCATTTTCAACATTGATAATAATCAGAAATGTTTGTTGATATAAAAATATTAAAATGATTTATGAAGATCATGTGACACTGATGACTGGAGTAATGATGCTGAAAAATCCGCTGAACCTCACAAAAATAAATTACACTTTACAATGTATTCAGATAGAAAACGGTTCATTTCAATTGTAATAATATTTTTAAATTTTTTACTGTATTTTGATCAAATAAACGCAGCCTTGGTGATCACTCCCTGAACTCTAGTGCACTTTGTATTTTATTTCTCTAAGAGGGAAACGGGCCTCGGCTTCATGAGAACGTAAACTAATAGTACATTCAACAGCTTTCTGTGAGGATTACAATCTAATCTAAAGTAAGCATCTTTCTAACACCTTCAGCCTTTTCAATCAAGTCAGCGGTTCGTTTTCATCCCTTTTGGGTGAAATTCTTTTTTGATTAGACCTTTCAAATCTGATCCAAGAACAACACCGCACTGTGTTCCCCATCAGGACAGACGGAGGTGTGAAACGCAGCGCTCCACCTCCTGAACGAGAGCACAATGGAGGAATTATCTGCACTTGACTTGAGGCTAAACGTCTCTGAGAACATCCACCTGTCTGATACGACAGCGGTCTGTCAGCACAGAGAACGGATGAATGACTGCAGTATCTGCCGCCCGCTTGAACAGTATGTCAGGATCATTTGTTTGGTGATATCAGAAGAGAGATTGTCAGCTGATTGATTCAGCCTTTACTGCATTCAGTAGAAAGCATTCTAATGACTTTCAAACCCAAATGTTTGTTACGTATAAAAATGTTTCCTGTTTTCTATATACACAATGAGAACTATGTATAAACTCATGAAAATTGGTTAATAGATGTAAAGCAATAACATACAAAGAAATAAAATGCAAATATATACTAGAGTTCAAAAGGTAGTGGTGGTTCAGTTAAAAAGCTGTAAAACGAAACTAAAATAAACAACTAAATGTTTTATGGTTAGGTTTAGTGCAAAGTAATAATTATAACTAAAATAAAAATAATCAAACAAATAGGTACACTAGAGTGCAAAATGTTTGTTGTGGCAAAATTTGTAGTTTTTATTTTTAAAAGCTTTAAAGCAAAAATATTTCAGCGTTTTTATGGTTAGGTTTAGCTTAAAGCTATAATATACTAAAATAAAACAAACAAGCAAACATACATACTAATAAATAAGTAGAATAGTATGCAAAAAGGTTGTAGTGGGTAAAATAAAAGTCTAAAATTATAAATTTAAATTTAAAGCTACATACATACACATACATACATACATAAATGATTATATTATATTATATTATATTTTATTTCTAAATCAGTGAATGCAGCGATCAGAAGCAACTGTAAAGGTCAGGGAAGTGTGCTGGTCAGAAGGTGTTTACAGTGTCACTGTTTTTGTGTATAAGTCACTTTAAGTTCACTGCAGCTCTTTCTCGCTCACAACAGTCTCAGGAGTTAGTCAACAGCAGATAAATAATCATGTAAACGGCGGCGTGCTGAAGTGTTAACATGCTGCGTGGTGTTCACACATCTGTAGATGGACTGCATCATTATCTGACTCATTCTTTCCAGCATCTCTCAAACATCTGGAGGTTATAAGAGTCAGCTAACAACAACAACAACAAATACTGCGTTTACAGCCATTACTTACATCAGAATCCTTCTCTTCCTTCTAAATATAATATTGCTTTTCATTTCATGATTGTTAAATTAGTTTATTTTGATTCTGATTTAGTGTGTACTGAAGCAGTTTGATTTCATTTTGATGTCTTTTTCCATTTGTATCTTTTAAGAATCCATTAAAAGCAGTTGCATGTTAATGAATATAATGCAAAGCATGTTTAAAAGCAGAAATTCTCTTTAAAATAACACCTGCAGACTGTTTAAAAGAAAATATTCCACTTGAAAAATGCTTGCTGAATTTTGAATTGCAACATTTCAGTGTTGTTTCATGTTAATCTCACATCTTGCGTCAGTGAGACACTAAATATGTTCATGTAATAATGACTGGAACGCGTTTGTTTCACAAACAAATCATCATAAGACTTCAGAGGAATACAGTGCATGAGTTATCCTGAAAATTTCAATCCTGCTGCACAGATTATTTTGTGTTTCACTGAAGAGAGAGAGAACGTCATTTGAGTTCGAGGACGAGCAAATGTTGGCGTCCTTTATTATAAGATCTGGTCTCAGATTACCTGTAAATAACAGCTGCTGTTATCGTTGCTTTTCTACACTCTTCATCATGCTAATGCTTAACATAAGGAGCCAAAGTAAGTAAAAACGCTGTAGAAAACATCACAGTCATCATGTTGTTCTTCATTAAAGCCACTGGTTCTCAAAATGACCCGTTTTTATCAGGATCTGTGTGTGCACATGCTGGAGAGGAGAAACATATGCATCTGATGACCGCTTTATTACTACATTTGGTCTTCATTGTGATAGCAGTAATCGTGCTGATAGCCTGACCTGTGTGTGTGTGTGTGTGTGTGTGTGCGGGTTTATGTGGTTTATGAGGACACAAATTTGTATAATGACATGGGTAT
>JAUMHQ010000044.1:18399581-18415544 GCA_032361165.1 Enteromius paludinosus | reverse complement strand
CGAAGCTCACACGTACAGTAGTTTAGAAAACTAGTCCCGTCTGAATAAGGCTACAGTGTAATTCGGCTATACATCTGTGCTAAAGGTGAAAGTCACCGTATAGACTCCAACCCAACTTTGTCAATAGATTAACGGCGATATTTTTTTTAATCACACGATAAGAGTCTCGCAGCGCGTTAACGCCGATAACGGCCCACCACTAATATATACACACATATACAATATATATCTTGAAAATATTTAGATTTATTCTGATATACAAATGAATTAAATGTAATTTAGAATGTTTTACCTCAGATACATAAACAAGAAAACTTTCAAAATTCAAAAACTTAAATTGAAATTCATTTGCATTTATTATCATAAAGTAATTATAATAATAAAAAAATAATAAAATACATATTATGTATATATACAAATAGATACCCATATATGTATATACTTAAGATTTTTTTATATATATATATATTAAATGTATTAATATGTAACATTATACTAATATATATATACATATAAATTAATGCAAATATCTTCAATATACTGTATGTGTATTCATATATAAATATACACAGTACGCACAGGTTTATTATGTAAATAAAAACACTTTTATTTTGGATACAATTAACAGTTTGACAGCCCTAATATAAAATAAAAGTACAATATTTTATACTATGGGTTTATAAAAAAGAGATCCAAAAAAGCACTACAAATGTTGTATTACTTATATAAAAAAAATTAAATTTCAATGCTAAATGCTAATATGAATAAATAATAGTTCTAATAATAAATATATATATATACATATAATAGATATAATAATAATTGCATATTTTACCCACATTATATAACCCTAACACTAACAAACAATGTTCTGCATTTTTCACATCAATAAAAATAATAATAATAATTTTGAAAATAATTTTAAAATAAAAAATGTAATTAATAAAAAATAAAAATAAAAATACATTTTTGTGACATTTTTGTCCAAAAAAGGACTTTTGTGTCCAAATCCAAATTGGCATGCATTTCTTATAAAAATTTTCAAATCAATTCATATGAAACTGAGTATAGGAAGTATTATGACATCAGTGCCAGTATGACTCACTGTAAGTGAACTCATATATCCGGTCTGACTCAGATCTGTCAGGATGGCAGTTTTACAGTACTCACAATCAATGGAGCGTTAAACCACTGCAGCTATTCTAACTAAATCTACAACAGCAAGCCTTCGCTAGAACGGCCTGTATGTGTCTGCGTGCAATTACAGCCCATCATCACCGCAAAACAAAAACACATGCAGTCGCTGCGTATGAAGAATGATGCCAACGAATCTTCACGACAACACTTCTTGCTTAATCATTATATAATTTAATCAATATGTGACAGAAATATTGGTTTTGCAGCCCAGCATATTCCCAGTTATGACTCTGAAATCAACATATTACTGTACATTCTGAGGTGTCCAAAGATTTCAAAAACAACCACTTAAGTTATGTTAACAAGTTATTGGAGAGATTTATATACACAGTTAATTTGCAAAAACAGATACTGTAACTACCCTTTTAACAATTTTGAAAAAATATGTTTTTCATTGTCTCAATCAAACTCCAGTTGTTTTGTTTTTTAATATTAGATAATGAAAAAACAGTTAACTAACAATAAAAACACGATAACATCATTTAAAAACTATTTAAAAAAAATGTCAACAAAATAAAAAATAATTAGTTATTTGTCTTTGCAATATACATACAATGTGAATTACAAAACCTAATTAATTAATATTAATTTCCTTATTAGGTGTGTGTTATTTACACACAAGTAAATTAATTAATTAATTAATTATACATTTATTTATAAAATAGTAACATGTATAATAGTCATATTTTATATGAATAATAAAAAGTATAACTTTTAATAAATTATATTTTTTATTATTAATATAAAAATATCACTATTGTTCCCCAATCACTGATACAATATTTTCTATCAGTCTTGATTATAACTACCAAAAATTTTGTAATTTTTATTTCAACAAGTTTCTTAAGTGTTTTTTTGGCATGTGAAGTATACAGTTGTGGTGAATTTGAATAGTCAGTGAATAAGTGTATAATAATAATAAGAAGAAGAAGACGACATCTGATTGAGAAATAGTAAACATGAAACTTGACTTCTAGCAAACTGACACATCAAGGAACTATTTTAGACTTTATTTTTACAAGCCAATTCCAAGAAGAAGAAAAAAAAGTACAATGAACATCAGAAAATGAAACAAAAAAAATGAGAGGTTATTAAAATAATGCAACAAATTCCTGGTCGTCTGGATCTTTCTGTAAAATTCCACTAATCCATCTAATCGCTTTTGGACCGGGCTGAGTTTGAGGAACAGTACAGCTCGAAAAATACAATGAGTGCAATGAAAACAGTCTACAATGAAGACAGATGTCCCAGTGTCAGACAAGAGTTCCATTCTAAACCCTAGATGCTGGCTTAAGACACTGCAGATGCAGTTATTACTATTATTACACTGCGATATGTCCAATGCATGCATTTTCACAAGTGGAGTCAAAAACTAACACAAGGCCAAGCAGAGCGGAGAGTTCACTATGTTTTGGAAAAGAAATCTTGAGAGCTGTTGGCTTGTTGAGCTCTTCAAAGCTCTGTCCTGTTTGTGTGGAATGCCATGCGGTCAAACGCCGGCCGTTTGAAGAGCTCTGGCTTCTGGAAAATAACTATAGACGGACACTAGCAGCTCCTTCAGTGCTGTTTCACACAAACATGTCAGCAGTTCAGACAGCACAACTCCACATTCTACACCCGATTTCATACACTCCACCTTCACTCTCTACTCAATCACACTCATAAACGCATGCATACATAAATAGATATATATATATATTAGAAACAGTAATTTGTGCTTACCGAGGTCATTTTGTTAAGTGTATCAATTTTATTAGTTGTGATTTCCTCCTAATTTTTCTATTTACTTTCATTTTAGTTCATTTCATTTCATTTTATTTATTTATTTACTAATTTTCTTTTTTGGTTACGTTTTGGTCTAATATTTATATTTTATTGTATTTTGGATTCCATTCAATTTATTATATAGTTGTCGTTTTTTTGTTAACATTAAAGGTGCGGTATGTAAGATTGACGGCTAGTGTTTGAAGTGATTACTGCAAAGAGCAGAATTACTGGCTATAGCATCATTTTTCTGAAAAACAGCTATGTAAACAAAACTTGTTTCCAAAGTATCTACAAACATATGTTATATAGAAGAGACCAAAAACTTACATGCAGCACTTTTAACAACCCTTGCAAAAATTTGGAAATGATAAAGCCATAATGTAAACACAAACAAAAACACAAGGATTTATGATGCAAAACATTGATTTTTAAGATCAAGACATGCATGCTTTTCCATCACCTTGCTGAAAACTGGCACTGCATCCATTTTATTTTCGTTATGATTTCTCATAAGCGGGAGCAGCGGGGAGGCCTTGTGCAGAATAAGCACATTCAGCATTAGAAGTGTGAAGGCAAACAGCGCCAAGGCTTCCAGGCAACGACAACAGTAGCAGCTCTCTCTACCATGTTAAACGCAACGTTGCCATGACGACGCTCACATGGAATAACAGCGCCAATACTGAACTTGTAGACCTGCACAACTCCAGCCGTAAAGGCAAGTTGGCGGAGGCTTCAGAGCGAGCGAAAACTTTCAACACTTTGTCACGAAAATCTGCAACATGGCTCAAAATCTACAAGGCAGGCAGACGCGTCGACCCCTCATATCATATAAACACAGCCTCTTCAAAGAGCCTCCGGGATGCCGTCATACCGCTTAAACTGTCCATCAGTGGACTTCTGGGAAGGGGCTGAGCACGAGTGTGTGGTTTATGTTTGCCACATCCATGATGGAAGTGATGAGTGCATGTTGTCTGTGATATCAGCATGCATTTACTGTATGATGCACATCGTTTTGCAGCTTCGGACGGTAAATGTGGGTAATAAAAGCGCAGACAGTTTTATGTGCTTGTGAGACCGCACAGACCCCACATGCTGGATCCCCAGCCTCGTCCTAATCAGCCATCGGCATTCTTCTAATAATCACGAGTGCGCTAAAGTCTCCATGGAGATTTTCCCATGCCAGAGCCCAAATAGGGTTTGCGTCCTGAAACTATCTGCGATGTAGAGCTTTCCAGACCAGCAAACCACAGCGTGATCCGGGTTAATTGTTCTTCCAGTCTGGTGTTTACGCTCTTTCTGGTTTAAGACATTAACGATGGTTTTATTAACAGTAATTTGTGCTCCACTTACTGCGGCCTACTTGTGTCATTCAAATGCAGACGTCATATTACTTAGCTTCCTTTCCTTCTTTGGAGGCATCATTCAATTATTGCACAATTAAAGAAGTAGTTTACACAACAATGATAATTCTGTTCATCCTTTACCAAGATGAATGACTACTTTTCTATCGTGTAACACAAAGAGGGAAGTTTAGTAAAAATTTGTCACCATGCAATGACCACATATGACTGAAAGGATTCCAGATGACATGTGCCTTGGTCTTCTGAAGTCATTTGACAGATTTGTGCAAGAATTGATTAAACTGTAGTCATTATTCCTTGAAAATCTTGCTATTTGTGCCAGCTCTCAATTCTCATACATAATGAATTCAATGCAGTTTGCAAAGCGGCACCTTTTTGTCTTAGAGAAACAGGGTTTTTTGGCAACACTGATCAATGTGTGTTTTCACGGTTTACTATATAACAATAAACCTCGAACAGATTTTATGCACTTGTGTCCCAAAGAAGAAAATAATCATGTTAAATTAATTAAAAGGATGTAGTGGCACGAAAATATGTAAGGAAAAGGATGTATGTTGTGAAGATATTATAAACAATAGCATCAAGATTTAACATATTTAATTTGAAACAACATGTAACATTAAAAGCACCTGTTTAGTCTCAGGGTCTGTGCAAGATCAACATGTTTCCCAGAAGTTCTCAGCCTTCTTGCAGTGATCGTATAAGCCCCAATCACCAGGGCAACAAGACCAACTCTCAGGTTATGATGGGTCAGCGGTTAGTGTCAGACGGCTGTCTGACATCAGAGGCCTGTCAGTTAACATCGCCCATCAACATTTGTCGGTATCCATAGAGCTGACAGCTCTGCCTGTTCTCCCTCCTTTTGGCCACAAACTGGGGAGAAAGGTCACCTACAAGGTCAAAAGTGGCAAGGCAGTGTGTGTGATCCAAGTTTTCTCCCCTTATCACCAAGACAACAGTGACAGCATCGTTTCAGATCAACGCGTCTCATTCAAAGTTTCCGGGTGTTCTGCAGGGTTCAGTCATTGGACCATTAAACTTTCATGTCATCCATGAATGCTTATCTGCACATGCTTCAACATTCAAATAAACACTGCAGCAAGATCACACATGCATTTTACGGCCTTGCATTCATATAAGGTGACCTAACAAATAATTATTTAACGGTGTTTGATTAAGCGTCTCTAAAGAGTAGATGAAGATCAAGGCAAAGTACAGGTCACGAGCAGTCATGGGTCAAGTGTGAAGTGCCTGGAAAAGGGCGGCTCGTCTGATGCTAGTTGAGGTGGCACGTTCTTTCTAGCATTCCGTTCATTCTGCTTTCTCACTTTTGAATTGAAACGAGTGCCGAGAGGAGAGAAAACAGACGTCTTGCCATGGCGACCAAAACACAAGCTCTCAAAACACTCAGGCTTGTGGCTGCCATATCACTTGTGCATTTGCCTTCAGCACAACATTCCTCTTCTTTCCTCAAATCTGTGTCAAGTTTATTATCCTGCACTGAATGCCTTCCCAATCTCAATGAAAAGCTCTTTAATTTAAATTATGTCTCCAATAGTAACGAGATTAAACTGAGAACAATGGAAACAATTGCTTAAATTCCTATCCAAGATCGCATGTCTTACCACAAGATTTCCCAAAATAAAAGCCTGCAATCAAAAGTCAGATCCACGATAAGCCACGATATAAACTCCTCCAATGTCAAATGATCTACAATAACATACATTAACATTTAAATGTATTTAACAGTCTAATAAAAGCTGGCATTGTATATTTCAAATACTGTTGGCTCTCTGGTGAATTGCTTTTGTCAAATTCTGCTAAATGAATAAATGTAAAAGTAATTAAAACTGTTGTATTTAAATAAATAAATATAAACATCTGATAAGTGCTGTCAAACGATTAATCGCATCCAAAATAAAAGTTTACAAGCATATTTGGTGGTTCCTCATTGTGTTAATTTGTTCCCAGCTATGTTCCCCAGGTGTTTTCAGTTCTCCCATGATTTCCGTGTGTATATTTACCCTGTGTTCCCGAGTCCTTATATGTCTATTTGTCTTCAAGTCTGTGTTGTATCCTATGTTCCTGAGTTTTAAGAATTAAAAGACCGCGACTCCTGTGTTCTCCTTACAGCACGCAGTGTGACAATATGTGTGTATATTTATTATGTATTTATACTGTAAATATTTGGAGAATAATTGCATCTATCTACATGTATATATTTAAATTCATATAATTTATATCACATATACACATATTTAATATATACATTTAATTATTATTTGTTTTAATATATGCACATGCATGCAAAAACGTATGGCAATTAATTGTTTGACAGCTCTACATTTGATATGTACATGGATATAATTAAAGTGTCATTATACAGTTATTCACCTATTCACTCGTTCACTTCTACTATTATTTACCTTATTTTCGGAGAAAGAATTTCTCAATTTTTAGTTCATAAAGTTTATACTGTCCTGTGAACATTTTTCATATGGATATTTGCCCCCATCCCTCTACATTCCTTTGTGCTGTTCCTGTGCATTTGAGGTCAAAATAATCTAAATTAATTTCTGAATAATTTCTGAATAATAATACACATCCCAAATTAATTCTGGTCTAGACAGTACAGCTAATCCTACATTCGTCATGTCATAAGAACAGATACCACTGCATCAACTTTGATTGTTCTTTCAAACTTTCTTAATCTTTAATAAGTCTTCGAAGCAGATGTGAAAAATGATATTATGGAATTATGTCATGCCCCGAGAGAGTTCCAAACACAACAACCTCCCTCCTGAAAGTGTTCCTGCTGCCTGCGTCCCTCCACAGGTGAGCGCTGGAAGAGAGGAAATGAGTTCAGAGACAGAGGACAAAAGCAGAGGGCAGATGAAAAAGCAGGAAGAACGTTGGGCAGATAATAATCGGAGTGTGCAGGGTTGTGAGAGCGCTCTGTGTGGAGCCGACGGGGCCCGGGATCAGGGGTGAGATGGGAAGAAAGCGGAGAAGGGGCCATACGCTGATCATTCTTAGGCCTGCCTGATCACAGACACTACACCGCCAACAATGAGCCCTGTATGAGTGTGTGCGTCTTAAAAAAAGGTTTCTTTTTCGGTGGCTTTGTCGTGGCATTCCAGAGCAGATAACATGCAAGAGTCTCCATCTCCGCTGCCCTTCATCCTGCTTTCTTCAAGATCCCACGAGAGAACAAAGGTGAGCGACGATTAAAGCAGGTACAGCCAGGAAAAGAGGAAAGCACAGGACTTTTTCCTTGTATGCGAACATAATGATATTACAGCATCAGATATCCATTGTTCACTTACAACAAGCTATATGCTGTATGTAAGCAAAGAACTCTATTTTCACTTTCATGCAATGCTTCATAAACCCCTTTTTACAAAACAATCCCAAAATGATCTAAAATTACTTAAAAAGTAGTCTGAATAACTGAGCCAACAAAATGTGTCCAAAGACCATCACATTACAAGTTATGCATGTACAGTGTGTACATTATGTATGTATATATGTTTGTTTGTTTTTTAATAATATATATAAAAAAGAATTTGTAAAGATATCTGAAAATATATTTTGGTCACACTTTATATGAAGTGACCTTAACTACTACGCACTTGCATCAGAACATAAGTACAATTGTTCATATTGTATAACAAAACACTTCTGCTGCTATTGAAGTGGATACAGGTACAGTTAGGGACAGGTTTGGTGGTAGGGTAGGTAAAGGGTGGGTAAGGGTGTAAGGGATAGGTCACCAATATGTTTATAAGATGTATTAGATATAGGCACTTTTAAAAATATATATGTACATTGTAAATACATGTGTGCGCAAAAAACATGCATTGTACCAAATAATTAATTTAAATGTAAATACATAGTAGTTAAGGCCATCTAATATAAAGTGGGACCTATATTTTTTTTACTAGACATGATGTTCAAATTCAAATTTCAAGTATGGGTATGCAGTATTCATCAAACAGATCTGATCACGCCACTTTGAGCGCAAGTACTAGAGAAGATGCATGTTAATAGCACTTTCTATCATTAAGAGAAATCTTCTAAGGCCTATGCGTTTGCAGCAGCTGAGATTAATCACAAAGAGAAAAAGACCACCTGGAAAAAATGACAAAACGTTCAAGCTCTTTCCATTCTGCCACCTGTTGCTCTCATCTTAACAGAGAGCGTTTAAACGGGCTACTACCGCGGATGCATATCGTGTGAAATTGTGATGAAACCTGCAGAAATATCATTTCAATTGTGTAATTATTTATGTCCACAAGAAGACGAGCTGAGAGCCGCAGAAGAGTGCGAGAGAAGCCGCTGATGACCTCACTTCCTTTGGCATCGTCTGTGCTTCAGCCGTCTCTGTTTTTATTTTTCCCCTCTCTCTCTCTCTCTCTCTCTCTCTTTCAGTTAACCCAGATTCAGGGCCTCGTGGCTGAGTCATGGCCAGGTTCGGCAGGCCGTCCGAACAGCCTCCAAGATCCTGTCAGCGCTCGGAGACACGGCACGCGTGCAGGCCGCTCCAGATCCAGACACACATATACATTTGGAGCACGCTAACTAAACACATAAATGACATCTCTCTGGTGTTCTGATCTCTGTTTAGAGATTTATTATGATTGCACACAACCTCAAATGAGCTGTAATGGCATACTGAATGTAGTTCTGTCACATTTGTAAGGTTAAATTAATTTGTGGTTGACCGAAATGTTTTTTTAATGGCCAATGTGATATCTGGAGAGCAGGGTGGCTGAAGGCAAATTAAATGTCATATAACAGAAGTTAATGATGACAAATGAGATACATAGTCATCAAGATCTGACTTTGTTTAATTCAAAAGAATGTGAAAATGTGCTTTTTTCAGTTTTCATATTTATATTTGAGTACTTTAACTTAGTTGCAAAAGTCAACATTCATAATATATATTGTATTTCAATGAATGACAACTAAATATATATATATATATATAAAACAATTAATGTTTTAGTCATTTTTTCATTTATTAATATTTATTATTTCATTTTTGTTTCAGTGTTGGCAATTATAAAACTTACACTATAATTTATAATTTAAATGTTATATAATTGAATAAATAATTCATAGAATTTATAGCAAGTTAAGTTTTCCTTTTATTATTATTTAATTTTTGTTCATTAAAATTAGTGTTAATATTACCATTTTACTTTTTTAGGTTTCAGTCACTTGTTGTGGGCTCAATCTATTTTAAAAATGTTTTATTAGTATTTCTATTCAATTTTTCTACTTAAACTTATTTCAGTTAATTACCAAGAAAACAATTGTTAAACTTAAAACTATTTTGAATTTATCTTATATTTTATTTTTTAATCATTTTTAATATGTATATTATTTATTTGTATTTTTTTTTACAACTACAACATTGCTGTGAAGGCCTACATCAATACATCATTTAAAAGGCAGAGGTTTATGAATTAATTTCTAATAAATACATTCGTACATCTCTGTTTACTACTTTACTTCTTGTAATTGTTCATATCTTATGAAAGGCATTGCATGCACACATCTCAAACGTACTGTTTTTCCCCGGCTGTCAGATCAGGATGTTCCAGCAGAGTTTTGACGATTTCTCACCCACATGGCCAACACCTGATGCCAAATGAAAACTGAGAAGAAATGTGGCCAATGAGGCCATATTGATCACATAATATCGTGAGGAAATGATAAGCAAGCAAGAAAACAAATAGACTATGTTTATTCTCACTCACATTCCTATTCACAGAAAAGCCAGCAAGTTAGCTCTGGTGTGAAACCGCCTCTAACCTGAAGGAAAACTCATCTGTTCTGCCTCTTTGACCTTGAGTTGAAATGCTACAAGCTAAAGGCCAAACGCAGCCAGGTTTTTTTGGGAGTCGTCCTGGAGCGCTACACTGAAACGCTTGGATTCACGTCTGTTAAGAGAATGAGATGGAGCCATACGTGAGAGGAGAGCAAAATACTAAGGTCAGAGGAGAGAAGCTGAAAAACAGAAATCAACTTAAGAGCTACCTTGGTGAGCTCCACAAAAGTAGGATATTGTTTTGCAGTCACCCAGAACACCCCACCGATATGCTGCAAATCCATTCAGAGCACCTTAACAACTTAGCAACACCCTGGCAACAGCCCAAAACAATCATGCAACACCCTAGAAACAGCAGCTAAATAGCAATGTGCTGCAAACAAACAAAAAAAAACCTCTCAGAATAGCAACCACCTTAACACCCTAACAACTGAATGATGTACTACATAACATTATAGCAACCACACACCCTAGCAGTGACAGCCTAATAACCACACAGAAGTACAGAAAGCAATAGCAGTATGCCTAAAAACAGAGAACACATTAGTTGCATAGCAACACCCTGGCAACAACCCAGAACAATCACACAACCACATAACAACACCCTAATAATAGCCTGGCAACACCCTGACAACCCTTAACAAAACCTAGAGCATAGAAATGTGCTACAAAAAACTGAGACCACATTATTAACTGTATAGCAACAGCCTGGCAACACCCTAGCAACATTATAGCAACCACATTGCAAAATGCTTCAAAAAAAACAAACAAACTCAAAATACCTCAGCAACTACACAGAACATCCTAATAACTGCATGACAATACACACCCTTGCGATCACATAGCAACACTCTAACAACCCCCAGCAACATTCTAACACCCACAAACTAACAGTACAGCATAGAAATGAGTCAAAAAACTAAACCCACTGCACATTAGTAACTGCATAGCAACACCTTGGAAACACCTTTACAACTACATATCACCATCCTAGCATAGCAACATGCTTAAAAACACTCAGAATACCCTAGCAACCACGTGGAACACCATGATATATGCATGACAACACATTAAATAACACTCTTGCAATCACATAGCAATGACTTTACAATCACAAAAACCTAAACAATAACAATATGCTTTAAAAAAACTTAGCAACTGCATGGCAATGCACTAAAACACTAATAACACCTAAGCAATTGCATAGCAACACACGGAATGCCTTACTAAATACATAGCACCCTAGCAACTACCCACAGCATCTCTCTTCATTGTGAAATTGAGTCAGCATCACTTGTTGCTCTTCATTAAAGTGACTGTCCTGTTTTAGCTTGTGCATGGCAAAATATGGAATTTAAAATGAGTATCATTGGGATGTTTCCAGTAAAAGATCTAGATATACAGTATCAAGATGTATTCTCTAGTTTTATAATCTGACGTGATTTTCTTCTCAGGTAACTGTGTCGGGTTTAAAATATGTTTTGGCATTTTTACAGCGGATAAAAGTAAAGTTTTTTGCTGAAGTAAAATGACAATTAGTTTCTATCTCTGGCTGTGCCTCACCTATGTCTCCATCTCTCTCTGCTGCGCACGTCTCACACCTGTTTTGTCCATCAGAGTGTGTCTTTGGCTGGGCGTGGCCTCTCAGCTGCTGCTGTAGACATTAGGGCATCGGCTCAGATGTGTCTTCATTAACCAGAAGCAACAACAACCTGACTCACATCCTGAGCACCAGTGTCTTAAAACAAATCTTATTCATCAGCCGCTCCCCTCTCTCACGCTGGCATGATTTACTCCACACACTCTGCTCTCAATGACCTTTCTCGTCACCAATGGAAAGTTTCATATTAAATTGACCAACGTAATGTAAAGTTTTAGAAAGACAGAAAAATGATTAAAAAGCTGATTTTTTTTAATTGCATCATCACTTCACTGCTCTTGCTCAGTATTTAGTTTTGTTGTTCTTTTTATTTTATATATTACTGAATTTTTGGATTTTATTTTATTTTTAATTGTACTTTATTGCATTTATCTATGCTTAAATGAGAAAATAATAATTGTATATATAAATACATCCACATACAGTATATATTTTGAAAATGTATATACATTTATATTTTTATATTCTTATTGTATTGCATTGCATTCGTTAATTTATGTATTTATTTATTTATTCATGCTTAAAATTAGAAAAAGATCTGCCAGTGGTATCAGAAAAGAATCCTTGTATATATACACACATACAGTATACATTTTAGCAGGATTGTACATTTATAAACATTTATCTATATATAAACTACAAAAAATACGATATATAATTATTATTGCATTATATAAACATAACATATTTTTCTTAAATAAATACATGCATGTGTTATGTTATATATACAATCCAAAACCTAATTTTGAATGCGATATTTAGATATTTATCAGCTCTATTTACATGCCTGAATCAACTGCGTGTAAAAATGAACTGAAGTATCTACAGCGGTGAGACGAGCCAACAATAGAAGCACAGACACTATCATTAAATCAACCTTGGTTACAATTGAAGTGATTTACAGCTATAATGCAGCCATATTTGACATGCTATCTCTAAGTGAAGTCTAGTTTGATTAGAGGCTCTAATTGAAGCACGCTGACGTCTTAATACTTTAAAACCGGTGTCAAAACAACAAGCCGACATTCCATGGGATATGAGGAAGAAGACGCCTGAGGGCCGTACAGCTGAGAGAACAGGAGACAAAGTCCTTTTGCAACGGAAGTATTTGCAAAAAAGCACACAGCAATTTTAAAATCCAAATCTAAAGGCAGCATCGCATCTCCTCTCAGATGGCAGTGATGGAGGTAAATGTATGCTATCTACAGTTAAAAAAAATTCTACTAACCTGCTCCAAAAAACAACGTTTTCCGGTTACCTGCTCTAGATAAATGATATTTGCATAATGTCAAGGATCAGGAGTGAGGCCTAAACTTACACACACATACACTCCTGTCTCATATGGAGGACTGGAGCGTTTGACCTCTGAGTGTCACACCTGCTGGACGCTCAGGGTCACAGAACCGTCCACAGCACCGCTCAGAGTCAGAGCGCTTCACCTGCAGGAGGCGCTGGAGGCTTGCATTACACACTTCAGCTGTGATGTGTCCTTACACTATACACACACACGGAGGCGCTGCAGTCTGCTCAGTTACACACTGAATTCAACATTACAGCTCAAACAGGGTCCGTGCAATCACATAATGGTACCATGTGATTAATGTAAGTGACCCTGGAGCACAAAACAATAAATAAGCTTTCCAATACTGGGTTGAGATACAACTATTTGAAAATCTGGAATCTGAATATTTAAAGGTGTCCAAATGATGTTCTTTGCAATGCATATTAATAATCAAAAATGTTATGGTAAGCAATTTACTAAATATCTTCATGGAGATACTTACTTACTTAATATACTAATGGTTTTTGGCATAAACGAAAAATGGATAATTTTGACCCTTACAGTGTATTGTTGTCTACAAATACACATGTGCTGCTGTGCTGCAGTCTGTACTCAGAAGACAAAACATTTTAATGCAGTCCCACCTTGTTCAAGATCTTCTGCCAAATGCATGAATTTTTTATTTATTAAATTTTATTTTTTATTTTTTAAATCTTGTTTGTTTTATTGCTTGTTTTTCTGTCTGCTGTTTCTCTCTCATCTTCCTCTTGGTGATGCTCTGGACTGTCCATCTGGAACAGATTCAGCATGTTTACAGTCACTGAAGCTATAGTGAAGCATTTAGACAGACATGATTATGTGTAGTATACTGGATTGTACTTTTAGAACTTTATTGCTTATACGGATTCACAGGCCATCAACATTTATGTTATGTATAGCATGTATTTCAAAATAAGTCAGCACTATAAAATATTTTATTTCTTATAAAAAAATAAAATAAAACTGTAATACAAGGCCCACAGAATTATTATAAAATACATGAAAAAAAGAATAATTTTTTTAATGTATTTTTTAATATAAATTAATTATTTAAAATAAATGAATGTATGGAAATAAATGAATAAATGGAATAAATCAATAAATTAACTATAATATAATATAACATGATAATCAAAACATTTTACTTACAGAAATATGAAAAAGAAGTTATTTACTTGACAAGCACATTAAACTAACAACAACAACAATAATAATAATAATAATTGTATTATAAAAATAAAATAAAATAATACAAAATCTATGTATAATATATCAATCATGAAATTGTATACATGCATATATAATAACATTATACATTAAATATAATATATACATTTTGTATAATATATAAAATTTAGGGGTGAAATATGAGCCTAGTCTCACAGAAAACAGTGTAATGCATGACTCTGAACCATGTTTGTGCATGAGAGCACGTTCCCGGCCTCTCTTCTGTCAGACGAGGACATCTTGGCCATATTTCCTCAACCTCGTCTGTATGGCCATGTTCTGTATGTCTCTCTACAGTAAAAGCCTTGTTAGCCATACAGTAGCATATTGCTAATGCTCTAATAAACTTCACGAATCAGCAGACTGTAGATTGTCCAATTAAAAAGAAAGCAGGTCAGGCCTTAGGCCTCATTAGATTCAGTTACTGAGCGTTCACGCAGCCCAGTTCAGCCAATATCACACAAACAAACCTGTGCTCAGACTATTACTGTATACTGCATGCTGTCATTTACCACGCAAACTAATGTCACGTCTGCAGAGATTCATATGCAGTGAGAGTTTATGAGACAACCATACAGCAACAGAAATAAACATTTCCCATAACCTTCAAAAACAACCACAATCAGCTATGGTAAAACTGATGTGTGCATCAATCCAGTCTCAATCCAACTTAATATAAATCCAGTACTGCACCAGATCCTCTGTCTGCCACGTTCTGTCTATTTTGTAACCCAAGTGACCTTAGGTATCATATTCAGTGCCTGATCAAAAATCCCACTATATTGTTGATTTACAAAGTTTTTGAACAGGAATGTTTTCAATGTTTTCTATACAATCTTCTGCTCATCAAACATGCATGTATTTAATAAAAAATACAGCAAAAGCAGTAATATTGTGAAATAGATCATGTGATGATGCTTTGAAATCACACCAATAAATAATTTTTTTAATATAAATTCTAATAGAAACATCTATTTTAAATAGCAAAAATATTTAAAAATTGTACTGCTTTTGCTGTTCTTTGGATCAAATAAATACAGCCTTGGTGAGCAGAAGGGACTTCTATACAAATCTTAGCTCAGAAGTTTTAATCATTAAAATAATCAATACATGTATTTCAAAACATAGTCTGCTTCATACTGTGTGTAATATGACATACTTGACATCCATGTTACAAATTGTCAAACTCTTTTGTGTTTAGTAAGCTAGCCAATTAGGGTACTGAACTAGCATGCAATAAAAGTCATGAGTTACTAGCATATAAAACAAGCCCAGAGAGCAGGAACCAAATACACGCTTCTGCTTTCAACCGCAGCATTAACATCCACTGTAAGCACACTTATTGACTTACTTTACTGTGAATGAGTTCAACATGTTTTCAGCAGTACTTGTAAATGATGAGTGTCTTAAAATGAGCTGAACAGTTATTCGGACATAATTTATCACGTTATAGGGACCAATTGTCTCCACAAAGATAGGAATCCCAGTAGATTTTGACTTTGTGGGGACATTTGTTGGGTCTCCATGAGGAAACAAGCTTATAAATCACACAGAATGAAGTGTTTGAGAATGTAAAAGTGTGTTGTGTTTCCTG
>JAUMHQ010000044.1:18336311-18359931 GCA_032361165.1 Enteromius paludinosus | reverse complement strand
GAAGGGTCCGCAATATCTGGGTTGGTTGCCATGTTTCCTCACGTTCTTCTTCAACTAGCTCAACTTTTGCAGGCAGAAGTCACATGATTGGAAAGGTAGTCACTGGGTGTGTCGCGATTCTCCCTTACACAGGATCGTGGATCTGAGTGTCGCGATTTCGGTTTCATATCGCAAATCGTAACAGCCCTAATATAATCTATAAATTCTTGTTTGAAGCATGGATGCTGGTTTAAGATGGTCATGTGCTAGTCCTAAGCTGGTCCTGAGCAGGAGGGACCATCTTAAATGACCAGCATCCAAGCTTCAAAGCCTACCTAACCAGCATATGCAGGTTTTTTTCAACAGGAATGACTAGTTTCGAGGTCCAGGGTCACATATATGAATACGAATCAATCATACAAATGAATACGAATCTTTACTCAAAAAAAGGACTAATTAACAAACATACAGCAAGACCCAGGTCCACAGTCACGCATGAAGTAAGCGTCAGGTCTTACCTTGAGCGAGTCGAAGCATGCGATCACCCGTCCGTTCTCCACCTGGCAGCTCTTGGGCGGGTGAGCGAATTTGCACTCCTCGTCGCTGCGCGAGCACGTCCCTCTCTGAAACTGCCGGCACACCTCGAGCGTCAGCCACTTCGTGTCCCGTATCGATGCGATGTTCAAAGCCATAGCTGTTTGAGAACCTGCAGGCTCTATGGTGTCGGTTTGCGGGATTGTTGCTTCGAGGTTCAAAAAGCCTGCAAACGTATTTGTGTGTGGTTTCGTGACTAGTCTTGAGGTTCTTTAAATAGAGACGTCACATTCAGACCACCGCTGGCTGTCGCGTGGGAGATGGTGGCTATCAGTGAAGCTGTCAGTCTCGTTCATCAGTCATTTAGTCCCAGGTGCACAACAACACCGTGACAATAAGAACATGCTCCAGGTCTCCAAACGGTCTTGAGCTCGACGGCTGTGGATGGCAATGTCTGAAGGCAACGGCTCTCCTTGAAACGATATCTATTACTGTCTGTGAATGGAAAAAGCGTGTCGCTTCCTTGTGCTTTGGCAAGTCTGAGGAATTGAGATCTTTTCGGGAGGCCAAGCCAGCGTTGTTTACAGTGTAGGATAGGAGCGGCGAGCAGCTTCAAGTAGGAACGTCGTCAGAGAAGGCACTTTCTTCTGTCCGGGATCTGGAAAAGACAGATTTGGGTAAGCGACATGGACAAAAGAAACTTTCCACATCTATTTGGCACAGACGTATTGCCTCAAACCTGGCAGTTAAAAATAATAATCAAAATCACCTATTATGGACCGTGCAGTAACCTGAAATGGTTTAAATAAGGAGTGCATTTAATTGACTAAACTAAAGTGTTACCTATTACATATTAAACCGACAATATCAACCTGAAAGGAACAATAGACGGATGTTTTTCTGGAAAGTACTGGTATTACCTAATCAGAGGCCATCATTTAGTTATTTAAGCAATAACACTTTTATCCAAAGGGACTTAGAAATGAGGGACATCACGAGCAAAGGAGCAGAAGCAAAGCATATTAAATGTCGCATCAAAGCATGCTGGGAAAAAAAAGAGTGTATCGATTAAGCGCAGTGCCACGTTCGGTCCAACGCCGAGGCGCAGAAGCACCAAAGGAAAACACCTCCCCTTCCTAAACCATTCGAGACTGCCTAACCTGTTGAGTAATGCCAGAGATTCAGCCAATAGAAAACACGCAGCGGCGCAATATTCCTGGCAGGAGTTCAAATGCCAGAAAAGGACTGAGACAGATGCGATCCTGTCAGCGACGGGTGCCACAACACCTCGACCGGCTCACATTAAACACAGAGTGAGAGAGGACAGACAGACACACAGAGAGAAACTGAGATGGAACGACAGATAGAATGATAGATAGAACGACAGGACAATAGACAGAATAATAGAACGATAGTTATAACGAAAAAACTGTAGAAAGATAGAACAACAGATAAAACGATAGAATGAGATATGGATGGATGGATGGAATGATAGAACAATAACTATTGACACAGATAAAGAAAGACAGATAGAACGACATTTCATTACATCATTTCATCACTAACCCTAATCATCCGTGTGCAGCAGCTTCTAACGTAACTAGCACTGCAGGACTCGACCGTCCACTAATACGCCGCCTCTGGCAGCACTCGGGAACCTCACACAGACCTCGGCGCTGAAATAGAGCTCTTTTCTTGGAACATCTGGAAATATTTTCTTGTGCAAACTGAAGGAGAGGAGGGGTGGGTACGGGTGGGGGTGGTGCAGCAGACGAAACAAGGCCATAAAAATCTGCAGCTGCCGTTTAAGACTCCCTTCGCTGCGTAACGACGGCCACGTCCCCTCCACTTACAGCAAAGCCTACAGACAAGTGCCAAACAATAACTACAGTGTGTATGGAACCCAACGCTATAGCGCTTAGAACCTTTTGAAGCTGACCGCATGCATTAGATAAAACAAGTCTGAGCATGTTCGCTACAGAGAGAGCGTGAAGCCTGGGTTGGTCTTGAACGGAATATTACCATACTACTCAGACTAATTTTTTTGCTTGCAATATATGAGCTAACACAAGCACGAAATACCAGGACGAGCTACACTTTGAGTTACCCCATCCCACAATGCAATGCACTGAACTTGACCTTGTATTTGAAAGGCATATCAACTGCGTCTCTTTCCTGACTCGTTATTTGGTCAAACTGATTATTCTTTTAAATAAAACTTTAAAACAAAATCTTGGATGATAACTAGAAACCACTCTGAATGCGAAACATTAGTATTCTGTTCAGAGCGCAGCCCCCTTGATCGGTTCAGTTTTTTAGTAAGACTTGTGGTGATCTGGACCTTCTTTTTGTCTTTCACCAATAACACACAGCGAGTAAGAGTGTAATCTAATGAGCTCGAGTGTTTCTTTCATTTTACACTCTTGTTGCTAAGGGCCTGTTTCTTCTTTCTATTTCCCATAATGCCTAGCAACCACAAGAGTGCACTTACAAAAAAAAGAAAAATGTAATTGAGGCGTAATGAGAGGAATCGACCCTTTAAGAAGAATGCAACAGGTGTAGTGCAACAGAAATACATGCTAATCTGCATAATGCAGTTCAATCATGAAATAATGGCACAGCAACAACAAACAGGGTATTTAAAATGAGCATGCACTTAATTAAAGTGAGAGCCACAATGAAACATATCTCCTCTTCTTGTATTGGTTAAATTAGCATTGCCTCTATTTGACATGGGCTTTAAAGTAACTGATAAAACATGTTCAGATAAAATATAACATTACAAAATAAATAGTAAAATCATAACATTATCTGCAATAATAACTAAAAATAAAATAAAACCAAAAAAAGCTGAAAAAAGCTACTGCAATCTTTTTCCAGAATAAAATATAAATGCATAATATATAAAAAATTAAATAAAATTGCAAAATCCAGCTTCTAAAATACTCCTGCAATGTTTTTTTCCAGAATAAATAAAATAAATTAAAATAAAATAATATAAAATATTAAAACCCCACGTCCAAAATACTCCTGCAATGTTTTTTCCTAAAGAAATAAAATAAATAAAAATAAAATAAAATAAAATATTAAAATCCCACGTCCAAAAAACTCCTGCAATGTTTTTTCCTAAAGAAATAAAATAAATAAAAATTAATAAATTATAATAAAATAAAATATTAAAATCCCACATTCAAAATACTCCTGCAATTTTTTTTCCTAAAGAAATAAAATAAATGAAAATAAAATAAAATATTAAAATCCCACGTCCAAAATACTCCTGCAATGTTTTTTTTTTTAAAGATAAAATTAAATTAAACTCATTTAAGTTAAATAGTAAATCCCGCACAACACTATCTGCAAAGTCTTTCCTGAAGAACCCAAAACCGATTTTAAAACTGTCCAGGCAACCTACCAACTTGACTTTTTAATCTATAGTTTTGCACATCCCTAGCCACCGAAGCCTTGAGTTGAGAGCACTGAGCGCCCCATACAGCTTTACGATGACAAGCAACCACAGTCAAATAACTGGTCCAAAGGTCCAAACTGTCAAGCAGTCATTTTAAAAAAGTGTTCTGGTGCAGCTGTAATTTGAGAATCTTGTGTGCGGCACTATTTGAGCACTTGAAAAACACATTAGCAAAGCTTCCTTTTTGGCAGCACTTCGAACGGGATCTGAGAGAGGCCGATTTCCAGCCCTGGAAAGGCAAAAACCCTGGTGTTGATTCAGAAAGAGTCATTTGGACCTCTCAATCTATGCTCCGCCGTCAAACACTCCCAGCGCCCGCTGCGCCTTTCCATTTCACCATTATAAAATTAAATGGCCTGCCATACTCGTCGCACACGTAGTCTCTACGGCACGATTTAATTTCATAGCTTTACCCCCGAGAGTCAAACCATAAAAAAATGGGATAGAAACCATGTCAGATGTGACCTCATGCAATTAATCCTCTTGTATTTTTAGCACTCAGAAACCCGATGGTCTAATTTATGAGGTGAATGACAGTTAAAGGGTGCTTCAGTAACACAATCTGTCAGCTAGTAGAAGTGCTTAAAGCTTGTAAACCGACATAATGGGCCACCAAAGTCTTTGGATACGCAGAACTGTTGGGTGCAATCACACAATTCGTCAAGCGCAGCAAACATAGGGTTTTTAAAACAATGAAATATGGATGTAATGATGCTCCCCGAGCCAAAGCAAAAGCACTAAAAAACATGAGACGACTCAAGTTGGTTGAGATGTTAAACGAATCATGATCTTTTATAGGGTTTTTTTTCCCCATCTTGTCTATGCATAATGCATATTAAAATAGATACTGATTTTGCATTTTCATTCAGCACGTATGCTTTTATGTAGTTTAATGAAGTATAATTTCGCAAGGCCAATTTTGCATTTTCTGTACAAAAAGAATGTATTCAATTGGTTATTCGTTTTGAAATTTGAATTTATTTTAGTTATTTGACTTAAAAAGATATTTCCATTTTTTACAAAGAAATGTGCAGCATTTTGTAATAACACCTTTTCTTTCATATTTTGCACATTATCATTTTGTTAAAAATATAGTGAGAAAAAAAAACATTGTGAAACCAGTACGGTAAACGACTTTGCATCACAATGTTTAAAATAAAATATTTGCATGTTTAGTTGTAACTAAAACACCAAGCCCCGCCCCACGACTGACAAAAATGACAAAAACAGTGTTCGCGCGAGCAGGTGAGAGAAGGTCGAGCGGGATGATCGCGTGCGAGTGTTGAAATGCGCGCGGATGACACATCAAGCGATTTGAAAGGAGCTTGCGGGCCCCGTTTCTTCTCATGTACATCGGTTTTCCTCTCACAGAAATTATTTACCGCGCTCTCCAGCATCAGTGGTGCGCTCACTTATTAATGGCACACCTGTAGATTTGCCGCCAATCCCGCCATAGATTAAGTGTGTTTTTCGCGTGCTGGTTGCTGCTGCGGCGGCGGGGCGGAGGATCGCAATGCGGGCTCAGCATCGTGATGTCTATCGGCGATGGACGATGGCATCATCTATCGACCCAACCCTAGTTTCAAGTTCAAGCGTGTAATTCTTTTCATGTTCAAATACCTTCTACTACCTCTAAGTTTAATATGCAGAGTCAACTATTTGTAGGTTAACGCCTCTGAGAAGTCCAAACAATGCAGTTTTGAGGTGACGATCTGACACAACAAAACTCAACTAACTCCAGTTAGTAGCCCAAAAATTGTAATAAAATGAGCTCAACAAAGACTGGCCAATAAGAGGTTGCCAAGTCCTAAAAGGTTACTCTGACTCTTTGAAAAGCAAGAACTTTAGTTGATAGTTCAAAGCTATCAAAGTCAACTTGGAGTAAAAAAAAAAAAAGGTTACTTGTGTCTAAATGGCACCGAACAGAGTGGCCAATAAACTGTTACTGCCAAGTCACCAGATCTCCTGCAGTTACTCTGGGTTTCGGGGAAGCGAGAGCTTTGACAGATAGTTGTAACCGAGTAGGAACGACTGCAAGTCAGAGGCTGATGAGGGCGGACAGATGGTGTGCAGGTAGGAAGGTGGCGGCGCTATCCTTGTTGTGACCTGCAGAGATTAGCGCTGTCTGTACGCCCCCGCCCTTCCCCTCAATGATTAGTGGTTCCGGAGGAGAACGCCTGGCTGAACAGCAAAGCCAGGCATTCCACAGATGCAATTATCTATTATCAGAAAAAAAAGGAAAAATATCAGATCTTACATCATTAGGGAAGAGTATCTCAGCAATTAAAGTAACCCAAACTAAGTCAACAGGGAGTCAACACTACGAGCTGTACGCATAAGTTTGGCTCTGAAACAACTTTTCTTTTTTAGAGGACATCATGACGCCCTCTTGTTTTTAGCCCCTCCTCCTCTATCCACCATATAAAGCCCACTTTTCACAATCCATTTCAGATGGATAAAAATACAAGTTTTGCTCCATTTTTGTTTTGAAACACAGAATGGATTTAATGGTTTAATGGACAAATGTCTTTTTCTGATGACATCATCAAGTCCCTCCTCCTCTAACCACCAGATAGAGCCCACATTTCACAGTCCAATCCATTTCAGATGGATAAAATTCATTTACGCCCCATTTCTGTTTTGAAACACAGAACCAAAAAAAAAAAGTTGTGAACAACTTTCCCTTTCAGATGACATCATCAAGCCCTCTTATTTTAGCCCCTCCCCCTGTAACCACCATATAGGGCCCACTTTTCACAGTCCAATCTATTTCAGATGGATACATTTCATTTCCGCCCCATTTCTGCTCTCAAACACAGAAGAAAAACGGATTGTGAACAGCTTTCCTTATTAAATGACATCATCAAGCCCTCTTATTTATAGCCCCTCCCCCCCAATCACCATATAGGGCCAACGTTTCACAATCCAATCCAATTCAGATTGGAAAAAAAAACTACATGTACCATTTTTTTCTGCACTGAAACACAAAAGTTAAATGGGTTGTGAACAACATTACCTTTTGGGATACTTGTGCGGTACATAACTAGGTTGCTAATTAGGCTAATTCAAGATAAATTAGGTAAACTGGTAATACAAAAGCTGCCACTTCAATCCAACCATTTAGCTTGTATTGAACGAGTCTGAGACCCCTCGAGACAGAAACGTGACCCATCTGCTAATTAACAAGAAGGCAAACCAATACCAGATTCCACATCTACGATGAAACACGCGAACAATCCCATCTACAACTTCAGTTGAGCGGTTCAAAACTACAGTATAGCCAATGAACTTGCACTGGGGTCACAAGAGCAGGCTTTTCCAAACTGGTTCTGCCCATTCAACAGCCTCTTTTGTTATAATAATAACGGTTCCAAACCCAGAGGATGAATGTCGGGTAATCCTCCATGGCATCAGATCAGGATTTGGGTTGCCTAAGCCAGCTGGCATTACATAATACTGGTCATCTCTTAATTTGCACAGGAGGTGAATGCTGAATTGTTAGACGTTTTCATCATTTCTGGACTTGACCAAATCTAATTAGCCTCACGTCATGCATAAAGTTACCGGTTTTCCCTGACGTGATTCTGTATCCCAACCCTGTTAAGTGCAAAGCCCAACACTGAAACACATACTAAACCCAAACCTTAACCTCAGAATATAATTGGTAGTAGGGCTGGGCGATATATAATCGAACGATATATTGTGCGCATCTCGTCAATAAAGCCGGTTCTTTGATTAGCGTTAAATCTCCATCAGCTGTTTTCGAAAGGAACGCCAGCTTATGAACAAAGCCGTAGATCACTAAGTTTCGCAGGTGATTCAATGGCATAGCTTCTCAGTGATCTACAGCTTTGTTTATTAGCTGGCGTTCCTTTTGAAAACAGCTGATGGAGATTTACCGCTAATCAAAGAACCGGCTTTATTGACGAGATGCGCATAATATATCGTATGATATATATCGCCCAGCCCTAATTGGTAGCACATGATAGATAGTGTTTGTAGCAATTGGATCCATCCATTTTTCTGAATTCTAAACTAAATCCAAGAAGTCAGAATCTTTTGACAATGAAATTGGCTGCAGGGGTTTAGACTGCACTGTTTTGGGAAAAACATGCTTTTTTGTTTTATTTTGTACAATGCCATGATCGTATCATAGAGGCCAAGGACAAAGTCAAGGCGATAGTTGTTTTGGAACTAACAGCTTTATCACAACAACAAACCTAGGCCACATTTTCAACAGCTTTTACTTTAAATAACCACATCAACCATTTTAATCATGCAACTTAAAAGAGCTTAATATCTTCATAGTCGAGAAGCTGGAGCATCCATTGAAGTCATATGTCTCAGTAATTAGATCACGCACTGCCATCATTCCTTTCAGCTAAGTGAATATAAAGTGATCATGGAAAAGTCTTCTGATAAACAATCATGCAATAACGTAATTAAAAACAAATGATCATATTTAAAACCATCCGCAACTCTGCAAGGCTTGATAATCGCTGAACATGCAGTTTGGAAAAGGCCGCAGCCTTGATTCGACGTGGTCAGCAAAAACGGGTGTGTCATATGATAATAGCCTTAATGTAAAACTGAATCTCGGTGACCCAAGTTATTATCTTCATAACACCAAGGCTGCTTTTATCCCCCAGATCATCGTCTCTAGTTATTTATAGCGTCGTGGACGGCAGCCATGCCCGGCTGGTACGGCGCTCATATCCTCGGGCTGTGTGAAGCTGATGTGCAAATTAATTAAGAAGACCATTTAGACACAGATCTGATCTACTTAGCGACTGACAGACATTCGAATTGTGTTTTCAGAGATTATCCCACAACTTACCAACGAAAAAAGCTAATTATGACACTAACTTACCTTTAAAGGCTGGCGGAGGAGGATAAAATCTTGCCCCAGTTATGAAAACACAACATGAGTTTAAGTTTAAATACTCACTCCCTTCTAAACAAACTTTCGCCTTGACGTGAAGATGTTGGCACAAAGTCTCAGTTCTCTTTACAAGTGCGCAATACGCTGCCCCCGCTAAAATAGTCTCATAATAAAGGGTAATTTGTTCATGAAACACGCCTGGCACTTGTAAAGCGTTAAAAGGTGCAGGCTAATTACCTTTCGGAGTCTGTCTAAACGTGTTTCGGATCGATTCAGAAAGGCGCTGTTGCTCTCACAGCTTTGGCTAATAAAGAGTCAGTGGACTGTTTTCATGCTTTTTTTTTTTAACGGGAAGGGCAGAGTCAGTCTCTCTCTTTTAAAAAAAAACACGCTCTTCCTCCCAACACGTTTGCCAAATGTTCAACGCTAGCGCGGCCTTTTCCTGCCACGGCGCAGGTCCTGCTCTTTTAAAGTCTGGACTGTAGTAAAACCGGAGGTCCTCATCAGGCCGACATGAAAGATGCTGGCATTTGTTAAATTTGCATAAAGCCACTGGACCATTACCTTGGGGATCATTTCCTTGGAGTTGCAGAACAAAAATGCACAAATATGCCTTCGGTTTGAGACACAAATCAAAACTACTTCGAAGATGTTCCTGCACGGAAAAGAAACCGGAAAGATTCGGGACACACATGGGTTAAAGACAGAGTAAGTTACTGACACAACTCCACACCTCCTCTCAGATTTCCCTCCCTCTCTTTCCACACCCCTTCCCGCATGCAGCATATTGCAGCAAAAATTCCTTGTGTTGGGAAAAACAGGAACTTTAAAGGATAAAATGTTCCCTACTCCTCCCACCTTGCTGGAGTAACGAAGCGTCCTTCCTCTCCACGTCTCTCTCTCTCTCTCTCGCTCACCTGCTGCGGTGATCGGACTCCTTTACTTCACGCTCTCCCGGTATATAATGACCACGTGAACCGTTGTCATTCCCTGCGTGAATGGCCCATGCCGAGACAGGGATTTTCTCTCAGCAACAGCGCAGAAAGCACCAGCACGTCTGCTCGCTGCTCAACTATCTGGCTGAAACAGTTCCAGCCATTCCCACACCCCTCCCCTTCTCTCCTGCAGCCAACCCCTTCCTGCCAGACTGCCTCCGGCAAGAGGCCGCCCATCCGCAGTCTAGCCAATAGCATCCCGCATTCCCTCTCTGAGGCTCTGTTGTTGGCCGAGTTTCCCCAAACTGGCAGGCTGACCTCAGAGCTTCCGATGACAGGCTCCTGAATGCTTAACTTAGAGGTATTCCCCCATTTTTACGCCCTGGCAACAGAGGATTGATATCCTCAACTTTCCCAAACTGCACTGGAGACGACTGGAATGTTTTCTTAAATGTGCACAAATTTGGCATTTTGGGAATAGGAGTAGTTGCTCAAAAAATTCTTTGGTGGAATACAAATCTGAAAGCATACTGCATGGCTGAAACTTGACTGAAAATATTGCTAAGGTTATTAGTCAACTAAGTATAAAGATATAAAAAAATATAAATTTTTGTGACCTAATGTAAATAACTGAAATAAAATAAAATACAAAAGCAATTTATGTAATAAAAAAAGACTTTTTTATTGCATTGTATATTTTTAATAACATATTTCAGCTAGTTGCCAAGGCAATATTTCTCAATTTAATTTTAATTTTTTAATTTAATAAAAAAAAACAATTGAAATAAAAATAGCAATAAAAAAAATAAAAAAATTAAAATTAAATTAAAATTAAATTAAAAAATTATGCCTATACAAACATTAATATTAAAAGAAAAATGGAAAATATACAAATAAATATAATATATGTATATATACTATAGTAATATAAATATAACATAGTTATATAATAATCAACTATAATAGTACAGCAAAACTGCTCGTGACTGGTTATGTGGTTAAAGAAACTGGTTAAAAAGCCGTCAAAGCAACATTTATAATTTTATAATTTTAGTTTAAATGAACAGAAATAAAAATGAATTAAAAATTCTTACTGCATTAATGCTAACTGCATTCATTTTGCTCATTTCCAAATGCAAATCTATCGTTTGATTTCAGACGACTTTAAATAGCATGCAGGAATCGCAAGGACTGGTTTTATGCAGCTTATATTTCGACTTGGCAGGTTCAATCACACTGTGAACTGTAAATGGATGGAAAAGAGCAGCATGAACTTTCTTCCTGCTGCCTTCTTTCTTGCTTCACAAAAGACAAGTCTGGAACGCTACGGGGGTAAGTAAACGATGACAAAATCTGCATTTATGAGCGAGCTATCTCTTCAAGGCTGTTTCAAAGCACATCTGCCCTCAAGGAAGTTTTTGTGTTGTCGCAACAAAGAAAGACTTTGAATTCTCTCGCACGTCTAACACCTCCGTCAAACGCAGCAGCTTTGCCTGCCTCCAAGGTCTCTGCATCCCCCGGCAACCCATCGCTATGACAATGAGCATCGTTACCGTAGGGCGTCGAGGACACGTCCTCCCCTCCCTACCTTCGTGACAGGAAGCCTCTCGGCGTCACGTGAGGGATGATGCAGTGGGGTAGAAGTGATGAGTCAGACGCCGCTTCACAATGTTTCCATCCCAATCAATAGAACAGCTGTAGCCTCGTGCTTTTAGGGGCTCACGTTCCCGCAGGCGCACTGCAATTATGTGACAGCCAAAGTGCTTTTACAAAAGCAATGGCAAACGATGTTAAAACAACGCACTGCTTAAACGTCAATGAGGCGAGACTCAGGTTCGCACTGCCAACTAACCCTGATAACCCTGATAAAACAGTCCAACTCGTTTAATGCTGTTTATTGCTCAAATTACTCATTTGACATGTGGAATCAAGGCTGGACGAGTCAAATAATGAACGCACCCGGACAAAGAAATGATTTGTTTGCTATATTATCAATTTTAATGGAAGAAAATCGACTGCATGCATCTTTCAGGAAATGACTTTGTGCAATGTTGACATTACTTACAATTAAAGGTTCAGCAGCGTTTACTGTCACTACTAGTCAATAATTCAACCCATGAAAGCCAAAACCCAATTCCCTTCGGAGAGGACGTTAAGCTTATCTAATTGTTTACAGATTGAGACATTAAGCCTAAATATTTGATAGGCACGTTCTAGATTTCCTCATTTATTTGTGCAGCTCTGACTTATACAGCTATTTTATTACATATCGCCATTTCAAGTCCGTTTCAGGATCAAATGTGTCACACCGTTAATGTTCTACAGAAATGTAAACCACCTCTGAGCTTCCCGTTTCACGCTATCGATTCCTAGCAGGACGCTGATATGTCATGATGCTATTTGACAGATTTGAGAGAGGTGAAGCAAATAAACAGTACTGTCCTTAAAGCACCTTGCAATTCATTGCATGCATTTTTCCTTTGCAAGCAGCTCGGGGGAAAATTCAGATAAGAGCATTTGCTGAATTAATAATGGAAAAAAGACAATTCACATAAGTAAGCATTCATTTTAAGTTTTTTTTTTTTTTTTTTTTTGCATGGGACAAACCTGATGCAAATGCATCTGCATTTAACCTCCACTACATTTGCATTCAAAATTGTAGGTCAGGGAGTGTTGCATTTCAAACAGCAGACATCTTGGACCAAATGCAATTACACTGTGCAGTAGTTTGCATTGCATTGCAATGTTAACACCATTAACTACATTTTAACCATACTTAACACTTTTTAATGCGAGGGAGACATGGAATAATTCTGCATAACTTCAGCAATAATTAAAATTTTCATATTTTTCACAACTTCTTGAAGATCTCTGCTCTTTGTGTTTTTTTTTAAATATGTCTACGATAAGTGGCTCATTACACTGCGATGCACAACTAAATAAGGCAGTTTTCTAAAACCCAAAGGTAACTAATTACCCCCATTATACATCCTCACTGAACACGAACCATTATCCTGCACTGGATGCGCAGACAGAGGCTTAATTTACTAAAACACAGAGAAAGGTGCAGTACCTGCTGCGAGGGCAAATAAAAATGAGATCATGGAATTAGATTGCTATTTGGGTCATACTTGCATTATGCTTATTGAGATTAAGCAAAGCATCTTAGCATATATCCTCTTCCATATCTATGTCCTCTCAGCACTTTCTCAGGTAACTAATAATACTTGTTTAGACACTGTACCATGATGAGACCACGTTATTTGCAAATATAATGACATGACGTTACATTGAAGTTCTATGGTGTATATATATAAACTAACATATCCTATTTAATAGCTTACTATTCCTGTACCATGATATACTTCTTTCATCCCTTCTTCAGAAACCGGCCGACGCAACGCGACTTAAGTGACGCATAGACAGACGCGTTCATAATGGAAGCGTTCTAGTAGTTGCGTGGCGAGATGATGATGATGATGATGATGCACTAGTCGTCGTGCTCTCACGTGCTCGGCGCGCGCAAGGGGTGTGGCGCGGGATTTGGGAGCGGTTTTTTATGACGGGACTAGTCTTGATGGGTGAATCTGTGCACATCAAGTAACGTTAGCCTAGCTGTTCCAGACAGAAACGATTGATTTACTGACTGACGTGATTTATTCAATTTAATTTTCCTCATGACGCGGGAAAAAGACCAACTTGAGCACGTGAAGTGTGAAGCTAAACTCATCGTCATGTTATGTGGTTATCTCGCAATATATGCGTGTGTGCGTCAAAGCAAGAAAACTCTTCTTAAAGTTAGTAATTTGAATAAAATATTAAACCTATTATTGCTCAGATTCAAATAATTAATCATCTAGGAACGATGACGCAAACGCTGTTAATTTCAACCCCAAGTGTGAAATATGAGCCGCCAACGATGATTTTTGTTTTTTAGCTATGCTAACGAATTTAGCGATCATCATTTGTGTTGACATGTACGACTCTCGCGTCTTGCTAACCGCGTCAGAACTCGATTTATAAACGGACGTGATTTATATTCGAATTAATTCCCATCACGAAGTAACGGAGGGATGACTCGGGGAAAAGGCAACAGCTGTCAACTGAAGCAGTCCTCGGGAATGAGCTGTCAGCGCGTATTTTTCATCGATTTTAACAAATTCAATGTCACGGTGATTTCACGGCGGCCCTGCACGCGAGCGTTCCCGTCGTGGCTCGCGGGCATTTCACGCGAACCTGGAAACTTCTCGCGCTCTGTCGCGTAACGGTAGTTTTATTATTTATTTTAACTTATTTATCATATATCGCTTGGAAACAAGGAAACACACAACATTTACTAAACCCGTGTCGACATCACTGAGCGACGAACCCAACGCTAGCAGTCTAACGTACAAACACTGCATTGACATTTAACACTCTATTGACTATAAAGCGTCTGCGTTTTAACCCAAATAACCCATCGCGCTACTTTGTCGACACCTTTAAACGGTTGAACTAAACCTGCCGCTTACCTGGTTACCATGACCTGCCGCTGCTGTGCTGTTTCTTGACCACAAATCACGCAGGCGGCAAAAGAGCTCGATGGAAACTGCGGCAAACGACTCGTTAATTCAAGGGAAGTAAGGCTTGTTTTTTAACCGAAGCGAACATTCCCGTCGGTCCATGCGAAGCGCGATTTGTCAGGAACTGGTTTAGATTTTAACGCCGAACTCAAGTTAGTTTACCAAAAAGCTGGTCGTGCAACAAGCTGCTCTGACAGCTCGTGGGAGGAGGGACCAGGTCATGTGACCGGGAGAGGGGGGAGGTTGCTGCTTTGAAACAATAATTACACCATAAATGTATTCCAAATAACTAATTTGATCTTTTATATGTCTTAGGGAATTTAAAAAGATGCTGCTCAATGTAGTTTATGATATATAGCCAGAAGGTTTGTCATGTCGGTTGTGTTAATGTCCCCCTATTTACAGTCTGAGGTGGTATAACCCAAATGAATGTCAGGAGCCCTGGGAAGGGCAAGGGTCTGCTTGTTGCCGTGGAAACAACAGTGAATCTCCCGAGGGTACAATGGATGTGGGCTACAGTGCTGTTAAATCAACAAGCTGAAGGCCTGTTGTTCATCTGAGATGGTGACGATTAGATTCGGACGGCTGAATCCGCAACAGTTTACAAGTCAGATAGTGAGTGAGAGCCCTGTGTGCCCAGAGGCCCCGGTGCCATGATATTATGAAAGTTATTACTTTTAACATGAAGACCGGAAGTGCACAATCGAAAGGTAATGACGCCAATTAGAATAATCCATAATGATAAATTATAGATGTTAGGGGTGGGTTTATGTGAGATAGATTCTACAACGACAGTGTCAAACGATTAGATAATGATGCAGTAGGAAAGCAGGAACATTTTTCACTCAACCATTCCTAGTCTGATGTTTTAACTTTGAGAGCTCTAAATGTTAAATGTAATGGTAATGTAGATATACACATGTATATAGTCATAAAATGTCAAATAAAGAATTGAATCGGTTAACTTAGATGTTTTACATGAATTTACTGGAAAACATTTTAATGGCATCATCGGTATCACGTTATAATAACTACACACTATGAATCATTAGTTAAGCATTAGGTGCTTTAGCATTGTCCCAGCATTAATAGTTTATAAATACAGCTATAAATGCCCTATAAATTCTTGATTTATAAGTATATCTATTAGAAAGGAGATTGAAAGGCTAAAATATCGTCCTAACAGAACAAATACTACTAAATGCTTTATAACTGCCTGACTTAGGAACATGTGTTAATAAAGCATTTATTGACACTAAATAATAAGATTAAATAATGTACAATTAAAGAATTTATTAATCATTTACTTTATACTGTAAATGATCTTATTAAACACAGACAACTCTTAAATAACTGGTTTGTAAATAACCTAGTAATATAGAAATGATAAATTGATCATTGACATAGTATATAAAAACAATTATTAAACATAAATATGCTCAAGAACAAGGCATTGTATACACTGCTTACTAATGCATGATAATGTTGGATGAATTGAGTATTTACTAATGCTTAACCAATGGTTCATAGTGTTACCGCATCATCAAACAAGAACTACATCAAATAGTAAAGGTTAATCTCTTATGAGCAAAATAAAGAAAGCTTATGACTTAAATTGAACATGGTGACTGCATTGTGTGCCATTCGCCATTGGAGAGTGAAAGACAAACAGATGTATTTGTTTTCCAGCTCATCTCTTTCTTCTTGAAATGCAGTAAATCTACCTCACTTTAACTGAGACACTAAGTCATGCCTCAAAGAAGAATACATGGCATGCAATCACCTCAAAGGTTTTGCATTGGAAAGAAACTGCAGAAACAATCCGAAATGATGAATATGTCGTTCATTGAGACATCTGAACTAGGAATTGTGATGTATAAGCACTTGGGCGAACCCTTAATCGAGACTTTCTGCATTGAAATAACTGATGTGCCAACATTTCTGTCCCAGAGGAAAGTCATTAGGTTGGCAGATCATTAATTAACGTTGACTTGAAAGGTAACTGAATGGCAACCTTTAAGAAATAAATGATAGCAAATATGTATTGATAGGCATTACGAGGATGGTCGTTTATCATAGCTGTTGTGTGCCTGAACACACTAAATAACCTAATGGACTGAAGGATATTGATTTGATGACAATTCACTGGTTAGTGCACGTTTCTTCTTGTGAGCAGAAGATGGGGAAGTGTGTCAGAAACATTCCTAGAATGAACCGGAACTCACTGATGCTATTATTTTCTCCAGTGCACATGGCATGAGCGAAATTAAATTATTAGAAGTCAGAAGCCTCCTCACAGGCTGCCGGGTTTGGTGTGCTGTGGAAAATTACTGTCAACACACTCAAAAATAAAGCTTTGAAAAGAAGATTTTCCACAGCAATGCTATAAACAGTGGCTTTCAGACCTGTCCTACAAACACCCCTGCCCTGCACATGTTGTATGTCTCCCTTGTCAGACACATCCAGGTCTTGCAGTCTCTACTAACAAGCTGATGAGTTGAATCAGGTGTGTTTGATAAGGGAGACATGCATAATGTGCAGGGCAAGGGTGCTTGTAGGACAGGTCTGAAAACCACTGCTATAGAAGAACTGGGTTCCCCAAAGAATCTTCCAGTTTGTTCAAGTTTTAGTAACCTTAAAGAACCTTTCGTTAAGTGGAAAGTTCCATGGATTTTCAATGTTCTTCATAGAACCATCAATGCCAAAAAAAACAGCGTCTAAATTCATGTGAGGCAATGCTTAGGAATGTGTGTGTTTTATAATCATGTTGCCATAAAATAAGACAGTTGAATAAAATATTACTTGAATAAAATACATTTTTTCAATATTTTACCACAGTAAGCATTCAATCTTACATGGAACGTTTTCAATTCCAATGCACTACTTTTCCATAGTTTTTCTATGTAAACATGCTAGATCAGTGGTCTCAAACTCAATTCCTGGAGGGCCACAGCTCTGCAGAGTTTAGCTCCAACCAGCTCCAAATCACACCTGCTTGTAAGTTTCTAGTTATCCTGAAGACCTTGATTAGCTGAATCAGGTGTGGTTTATTAGGCTTGGAGCTAAACTGCAGAGCTGTGGCCCTCCAGGAACTGAGTTTGAGACCAATGTGCTAGATGGATGTCTATGAGTGTTGGGCTTATGTCTTGCATCTTTTGCAGTATTTTGCACATGAACACGAGTCTAAAAATTAACTGCTGTGTCGAGTTAAAAGTATTTTATCTGCAGCACTGCTCATTAATGTCGATTCCAAACCAGTGGACCAATCAGAAGACCCCGGAGGCAGGGCAAGCATTGTGAGCTTTTGTTTGAGTAGCAAGTTGGCAGTTGCATGCTAACTTGCAATTGTAAACAAAGACTCACAACTGGTTTGGAACTGACATTGATGAGCAGTGTTACATTTAAAAGTTTTAAAAACGATGATTCAAAAGATGTGAGACACTAGTGGGTTTCTCAGATCTTGCTCTGGAGGTCCAATGCACTGCAGGGTTTGGCTCAAACCCTATAAAACTCACCTACCTGTGAGTTTCTAATGATCCTTATGAAACTGATTGACATGCTCAGGTGTGTTTGATTAGAGATGGAGCTAAACTCTGCAGTGCATTGGACTGAAAGCTTCTTTGTGGAGCCAGAAATGGTTCTTCCATGGCATCACTGCCAGTAAACAAAACAAAAAAGACAACCTTTTAGAGTCTTTGTTTTTAAGAGTGTAATACAGAAATGCAACACTTTACTATGAAGTTGGGAAATAACAACCAGTATGAGAGGATCTTCAATTAATACATGCTTTAAAAATTTTTAACCTCCCATCTGCGTTCGGCTTTAAATATGTCATGCTTATTTTAAACTGAGGCAACAACAGCATTGCGATTGTGCAAAAAATCTCAATCAGCATTCCTCAAACCCTTAACTTCCTCCCAAACCCTTCCCAGCGTTCACCAGACATCCGCAAACATAAACATCATCACCGCGATCTCCTCCGGGATTAGCTGACTTACACAAGCGTGCAGTTTGCAAATCACCAAAAGTTGCAAACGATTCTTGGCGAAACATTCCTTCGGTTCGGCCCAGCATTGGTAGGGAGTTGTTGAATGCCGCCATTATGACCTAAGTGTGGTGTCTCACCATCATGTGAAACGGCATTATTCAAGGAGGTGCAGAGAGACAAACTGCAGCTTATTATGTTGAGTAAGAGTCTAAATAGACCTCTAGAGATGAGTGCTAATTCCAGACTTGTGCCTCATCTCCATTTTGGCAAAGTGCATCAGACGCGCCACCTTGAATGATCAACAGGACCTGGAATAACATTGTGTTGCTAAATTTAAGGTCCATTAAATTTCAACACAGCACATCGAACGCCCAAAACAGTCATCCGGTAATACATGGCCATTAGTAAGAGACTCAGAATGCGATTCAAATGGCCATTTCGGGAGTTGTTTTGATGTGAGTCAAAGCTTCGCTGGCAGTGAGATGTAAAGAAGGTTCACTGGTTAAGCTTCTCTGTTGAAAGGTCACCCGTCCGTAGCTTTGAGCTTTAAACGGTCACTAAACCCCCACCACATCAATTCATAAAAACCCTACTACATTACATTTCAAACATAGAGTGACCTTTTAATACTCTCCTCACGGTTGTCATTCTAAGTAAGGCATTTTATACTAATCCAATAGTAAGGTAAAAAGTGTCAGACCAAAACATCTTCTACACATACACGTCTCATACTCCAGCTTGTTTTTGTACATTGTTATGTTTTGAAGCGTAAATAAGGCAACACATTGCATTGTCAGCATTGCTGGAAGAGGTGGGGCTGCTGTACCAACCAAGCATTCATGCATGCATGTGAAAAGAATGTTTCTGGCATTCAAGAAGCAGGGCACAGTTGTCAAATCTAAGTTTAAATCTACTCAAATCGAGTACATTTTATTTAAATATCACAATGCACAGTCACAAAACACATTTACTGAATAATAATCCAAAGATGTTAATATCAAAGCTTATTTCACTCGCTCTGGGGAAAACTTTCGTGACACGTTCAAGTGAAATGTCTGGTAAAATGATACCCAAAACAGATGAACATGAATCTTGAAATATTTAATTCTGCAGTATTTTGGAAACTGAATGTATAATAAGGGGTGTTAAAAGGTTAATGCGCATTTAAAAATAAAGCACAAGCTACACTAAACCCGACCTTAAACATAATCGATAATTTACCATAAGCAAATATGATTAAAAAACACCTTGTAAAGCAAGCGTGGCATGTTTGCTTGCCTCTATACGAGTCTCTTTTATGTCTACTTGTGTTGAATGGCTCTGCATCACAAAAGCCGGTGCGCTACCGAGCAAGTTTACTTTGTTGGAAAAGCTATAAATATGGATCTTTTTTCTAATTAGCCTATGCTACAAAATATTTCAAAGCTATGTAAGCAAAGAACTATTTAATAGTCAAATAGCTTGATGAGCTCAATATATGAAACTAAATTATATTGATTGCACTACAGTATGTCTTGCGTAACTCTATCATTTGATCTCAATTAATTCTCTGTATTTTTGGCCTCTCACACAAAAAAACACTGGAGTAATATTCTGTAAATTGGTATCCAAAACTTTCTCATTTTCATCTGAACTGAATAAATAATACGGAAAGGCAGGAAAGAGCCAGCATTGGAATCCGCCCTCCATAACCTCTCATGGCAAAACCGAGACCCTGAGCGTCTCCAAGAGAAAAATGGCATCGCTTCACTTGAACCTCAGTGTCGACATTACCCTTTCCAAGGAGTTGATGCAGAAAGTCTGACAGACGGCTGAGAAGTTTCGTGACGCCGAATGGTATTCATTAAAAACAAAATCCCCAAACTATGCCAATATGCTCAAGCTTGTTTCTGTTAGCGCTAGACACAGGAATTCTCCTGGATATGAAGTGCGCTTATAAAGGTTTAATGGCCATCATGTACCCTCAAGAGACGGACGGATCGATTGAGTTGCAGAGGAGAAGAACGGAGACTCCAGGAGAACATTAAAGCAATAGTTCACCTCGCCGTCATTTACTCACCCGTGAGTCGTTTTAAACCCATTTACTGGAGAAATCGAGGAATCTCCATGCAGCTATTTTTCCTACAATGACAGTCAATGGTGACCACATCTGTCAAAGTTCAAAAGGGAGAAAAAGTGAACCAATAAATCATTTTGCTATGAACCGGATATCTCGCTCCATTTCCATGCAGAAAGTTATGAAGACAATTGTTCTCCAGTGTATTCTTTCCCCTTCCAGAAGCCGGCAGTAATATGCCGATTGGGTTTTGTAGCCATGTTAATGGTGGCTGCGTCTGAATATTATATATTGTTTTTTACTTCTGCTTGGGAAAACAGCTCGACCTTTGTGATCTAGCTGGCAGCGATTGAGACAAAACTCCTTTCTCTAAAAGCTGGAGCTAACCCACGCGCATTGACAGCAAATATGCATCCTTAGGGTCATCTTATTCATTTTATCCAAAGAAAGTCTACTTTTAATGAGTCTGCGAATGAACACGTCTTGCCTCTAACTCTCATCCCAGGTCCAGGTCACTCGGGTAAAGATGTTTCCACTCATCTGAATAATTTTTCTTTTTAAGGGATGGCATGACGTAAGATTACCGTCTTTAGCTGGTTTTCTGTGCTTTCTGCTTTTCCTCAATCTACAGTACTACAGTTCATCCTATGACAAGCGAATGAAACTGAATTTAAGCAGTAATTGGTTGCTTCCGTCCTTACATTGATGGAGACATACAGTAATGATATGTAACATTATACCATACAGGGTCATGTGTTTCAGATGTATTGATGCAAGAACAGAGTTGCTGAAAATAGACCTCTATATTTACAACCAGGAATATTTATCAGTAGATCAAAGACAGAAGTAAATATAAAAACAGACTGAACACTTTACTTAAAGCCTTTAAGTAAAATGCATCACAAAAGGTTATTAAAAAGGTAAAATGCATTATAATTATTTATAATGTCGGTTGTAATGCATTATATCTTGTCAAAGACATGTATAACCGAATTAAAAAATGCAGTGTAGCAATGAATTTATAGGTGTTATAATGCACTGTACAATGCATTATAAGGTGCATTACAAGGCTTTTAAGTAAAGTGTTACCAAACAACACACCAAAGATGTCAACAAACCCTGTATATAGATATGTATATATATAAAGCTCCTGTTAAATTATGAAAATTCTCAGTTAGGAATCTTTCTTTTTCTTGAAGTGAATGTGAAGTGACTAGGTATGGTGAGCCATACATGGAATTTGTGCTCTGCATTTTACCCATCCAACGTGCACACACACAGCAGTGTGAAGTGATCAACCTCACACACACTGTGAACACGTACCAATAGTCATGGTATTGAACAGAGTGCTCCCCCCACCCACAATCCCTGCCGGACCTGGGACTCGAACCCACGACCTTTTGGTTGCAAGACCAACTCCCTATCCATTAGGCCATTAGTTTATCTAAGCTGCTGATTTTTTTAGGTCTGTGATGATGTTCAAAAACTAGTAAAGCTAGAGTAAAGGAAGAAGAGGAGAAAACAGCAAGGCAGGTAGTGTTCTATCATTCTCTGCACTGTCAATTAGATCCGTCGATTACATTGATTGAGATGCTGCACCTGTGCATTTAACCCCTCTGCATCTCCTCCCTGGAGATTTACACACATCCATTTGCTGATGGATGGGAGGATTTCCCATCACCGTCGATGACCTGTCTGACCTGGATTAAGACTTAACAGACGATGCAATATTACAGAATTGTTGAGCATCAGAGGTGGGAATCATTAGACCCAGAGGAGGTTAGGTAACACTTTAACACCAGTGCTTCTTAGCTGGTGGGTCACGATCTAGAAATAGGTCACAGGTCTGTTCTGAGATGGATATGATAACCATAGCAATATAAACGATGTATGTTTAAATGTATAAATGCTAATTTACAATGAAGCTTTATTATGAAACATACACAGTATATATAAAATGCAAGGGATTAATATGTAAATATTGCATTAATCCAATCACACAGAACTGCATCCAAATACACACGCCATTCCTCTTAGTTCAGAGGTCATTCCAAAACTCTGCAAAATTCATGAGCTGTAGAAATGAATCAGTGTGGAAATGGTTTCATCCCTGATTTTATGTGTTAGTGTTTTTAATTGTGCATGCATGGACTAGATGAGCAAGTGAGTGTGTTTAATGTCTGGCCAGTGCTGCTCACTACGGTGTCTTAAGACTCCTTCGGTGTGAAATATTAATGCAGCTACTGCAGACCCAATGATCACCATCTGATGAGAGAACCACGTCTGCATATACTGCAACTCACACATGCATGACAAAAAAGTATTGCTTTTATTTTAAAAGAAAGCTTAATTTAGTAAGAAACCTGGCATGATTTGGATTAGTTTTAAACATTGAAAGCTTAATAATATTGGCAACAATCAGACAGACTAAACGCTAGAACGCTAAATAGATAGATATACACACGCACACTGAATGTAAATAATAGAAAACATAATTAGCATGCTTTGTTAAACCATCATTTACTGTCTGTTCTGATTAGTTCAGTTCTGTTGCTATGGTAATTTTTTCATATCATTAATATTTTAATTAATTAGTTCAAATTGTCTACAAACACATGCGCACATAAACAGAGTGAAGTACGTGTACAAGACACTTCCCTTTGTTCAAATGAGGTTTGTGATGAATCACAAACGTGTGTGCGTGTGTGTGGGCGACGTGTGTGTGAGTGTGACCCCACATCGAATGTATAACTTGGTGTTTTGTGCATAATGCATTCTGTATGAGATGCAGCGAGAGTGAAATATAGACATAAAGACAAGAAGACGCAAGAATACTCAGCTCTAGGTGGGTAGAGATGGTTAGAACAACAGCAGAAGAGATTTTTTCTGTGGTTGGCAACAGCGAGGGCGTGAGAATGAAAAAAGAGAGAGGAGACTTACTGAAATGGGGAGGAAAGCCAATGGCAAGCCAACCCACGCAACACCTACATCCCCCATCAGGCACACACACATACATACAGCATGAATACTGACAGATATCCAGAGAGGGTGCACTTACATTCTCCTTCATACAGCACATGTAAGCACAGAAACGTGAACGCTTGGCCTCACATTTGTCCATTGTAGACATATAACGAGTGCTCTTCATGTTACTGTGGCGATAAACAAAGCCCAACTCGAGAGGGCGATGGGGTTCCAGGTGTCTGTGCTATTAAACC
>JAUMHQ010000044.1:18320052-18336211 GCA_032361165.1 Enteromius paludinosus | reverse complement strand
ATGTGAGATGTAAAGTCAGAATTGTGAAGTTTTAAAGTCAGAATTGTGAGATGTAAAGTCAGAGATGCAAGATGTAAAGTCAGAAATGTGAGATGTAAAGTCAGAATTGTGAAGTTTTAAAGTCAGAATTGCGAAGCTTTAAAGTCAGAGATGCGAGATGTAAAGTCAGAGATGCGAGATGTAAAGTAAGAGATGCGATGTGTAAAGTCAGAGATGCGAAGCTTTAAAGTCAGAGATGCAAGATGTAAAGTCAGAGATGCGAGATGTAAAGCAAGAATTGCAAAGTTTTAAAGTCAGAGATGCGAGATGTAAAGTCAGAGATGCGAGATTTAAAGTCAGAGTTGTGAGATGTAAAGCCAGAATTGCAAAGTTTTAAAAGTCAGAGTTGCAAGATGTAAAGTCAGAATTGCAAAGTTTTAAAGTCAGAGTTGCGAGATGTAAAGTCAGAAATGTGAAGTTTTAAAGTCAGAATTGTGAGATGTAAAGTCAGAGATGCAAGATGTCAAATCAGAATTGCGAAGCTTTAAAGTCAGAGATGCGAGATGTAAAGTCAGAGATGCGAGATGTAAAGTCAGAGATGCAAGATGTAAAGCCAGAGTTGCCAGATGTAAAGTCAGAGATGCGTGATGTAAAGTCAGAGAAATGCGAGATGTAAAGCAAGAATTGTAGTTTTAAAATCAGAGATGCGAGATGTAAAGTCAGAGATGTGAGATGTAAAGTCAGAGATGCGAGATGTAAAGTCAGAATTGCAAAGTTTTAAAGTCAGAGATGCGAGATGTAAAGTCAGAGATGCGAGATGTAAAGTCAGAGATGCGAGATGTAAAGTCAGAGATGCGAGATGTAAAGTCACAGATGCGAGATGTAAAGTCAGAGATGCGAGATGTAAAGTCACAGATGCGAGATGTAAAGTCAGAGATGCGAGATGTAAAGTCACAGATGCGAGATTTAAAGTCACAGATGCGAGATGTAAAGTTAGAGTTGCGAGATGTGTTTTTTTATTAATTGTCAGAAACGGGTTTTTATACAGATCACTTTTTCACGGGAGGAAGCTTTATCATGAATTATGGACTCATGATGTATTTTAGTTAAAACGTCTTAATAATGGATTTGTTTCAGATTTTGTCTTGATGTTAATGGATGGTTATGGACTCAAGCGTTGTGCATTATATGTTTTTATCAGCTGTTTGGACTCTTATTCTGACAGCACCCATTCACTGCAGACCATCCATTAATGAGCAAGTGATGCAATGCTACATTTCCCAAAATCTGATGAAGAAACAAACTCTAAATCTCAGATGGCCTGAGGGTGAACACATTTGCAGCAAATTTGCATTTTGGGTGACCTATTCCTTTATTTCTTTAACAACATGACCATCTTTCACATTTTTTCATCTTCATGTTACTGTGGCGATAAACAAAGCCCAACTCGAGAGGGCGATGGGGTTCCAGGTGTCTGTGCTATTAAACCAGGTGCATTTGTCACAATTTCTGTCCATTCAAAAGTAATACACAATGAATTCATAATTGCGATTCAATAGCTCAACCAAAAATAAAACTGTTCTCAATCTCGAGCCTTCCAAGAAGTAGATGAGTTTGTTTCTTCATGAGATTTGGACAAATGTAGCATTGCTCACCACTGCTTGATCTGTGCAGATTTCTCTCTTGATACAGACCAGACCTATGGAAGCCTGTTTCCGCCACTGATTAAAAAAATATTTGCTAGATATAAAGTCAGAATTGCGAGATGTAAAGTCAGAGATGCGAGATGTAAAGTCAGAATTGTGAAGTTTTAAAGTCAGAGATACGAGATGTAAAGTCAGAGATGCGAGATGTAAAGTCAGAGATGCAAGATATAAAGTCAGAATTGCAAAGTTTTAAAGTCAGAGATAGGAGATGTAAAGTCAGAGTAGCAAGATGTAAAGTCAGAATTGCGAGATGTAAAGTCAGAGTTGCAAGATTTAAAGTCAGAGATGCGTGATGTAAAGTCAGAGTAAAGTCAGAGTTGCGTGATGTAAAGTCAGAGTTGCGAGATGTAAAGTCAGAGATGCGAGATGTAAAGTCAGAGTTGCAAGATGTAAAGTCAGAATTGTGAAGTTTTAAAGTCAGAATTTTGAGATGTGATATTTGTGAGATGTAACATCAGAATTGCGAGATGTGATTTTTTTATTTAGTGTCAAAAACAGGTTTTTTATGCAGGTCACTTTTTCACTGGAGGAAGCTTTATCATGAATTATGGACTCATGATGTATTTTATGATGTATCTTAATAATGGATTTGTTTCAGGTTTTGTCTTGATGTTTATGGATGGTTATGGAATCAAGCGTTGTGCATTATATGTTTTTATCAGCTGTTTGGACTCTTATTCTGACAGCACCCATTCACTGCAGACCATCCATTAATGAGCAAGTGATGCAATGCTACATTTCCCAAAATCTGATGAAGAAACAAACTCTAAATCTCAGATGGCCTGAGGGTGAACACATTTGCAGCAAATTTGCATTTTGGGTGACCTATTCCTTTATTTCTTTAACAACATGACCATCTTTCACATTTTTTCTCACTTGCTCATTTTAGAATAATCTTGATCAGTAAGATTTTTGCCATATAGTCAAACTAACAGAAAACAGACTCTCTAGTAACATTTCGAAGCTAAACAGCAAGAGAAAAGGTGCTTGGAAAACACGTGTCAGTGCAGAATAATGTCTTTCACTAAAACAATAATTAATCACTCAGATATTTATTCACAAAAATGCATTGTTTGCATTGCATTCTGATACATTTGAGTGTGAAATCTCTCTTATAGCATTAGTGCTGCTCACATACTTGCATAGATTATGTTTCAGGCCCGACAAACAGCAGCTGATTTATACGTTCAGTCTGTAACAAACATATTCTTTGTCGATGCTACTAAGCATCTAAACGCATAACAAGGCCGCAGCCCCCAGTGCAGTTGATGGTTTTATGGTTGTTTGTGCGATGCAGGGCACTAAAAGGCCAGTTCGACAGCAGGTAGCCACGCACTATTTGTGGGCGTAATGGCACAGCAAGATGATGATACGCTGCAATGCCAAGATAAGTGCTGTTTACTGCAAGCTTCGTCACTTATGGTGTCCCCACCTTCTGTCTGAGTGTGAAAATCTAAAAATCAAAGCAGGCGGCCCGTGGCGCTCCGACGGGTCCCTCCTGAGCCCATCGGAGAGCTGATTTTGATCCCAGATCACGACAATCAGAGGTTGGATCCAGATATAGATCCAGCGCCTTTTGATGCAGAAACCCGGCCTGCCCTTCAGTCTGGCCTGCTTTTCAATGTGCTCTCATTTTCTAGTCACCTAAAATAGGCCATCGGATCCTATTTTAGTCAAACCACAGTCTATCGTGCTCGGAGGATTTCACTTGGCCAGATCACCGCAGTGATTGCTTGATTTTTCAGTGTGACACAGAACAGGTTTATGCTGGGTTTGCATGCAAGCATTAATGCATAAAATAAATGAAATTCTGTCAGTAGTTTTGTTGGTTTAAGTTGCATAACAAATTACATTTTCTTTTCTCCTGTGTTTGTGGCGAAGAGGAACACAATGAATCAGATTAAAACATCAGCATTAAAATTTTGGTAATTTTTTTAATAACTTTTTTGTAATTTATTATATTTTCTGTTTTCACTTTAATTTTGAATAGGTTGAATAAAATATGTTCAAGTTTCTTTTCAGTTAACCATTAATTCAAACTTACAATTAAATATTAAAATATATAATAAAAATGCCTTAATAGATAATGTTCATAATGTCTGTCTATCAATTCTTCATTTAGTTGTGAGTATTCCTCCCTCTAGTGGTTAAACTAGTGCACTTTTCACTCTTTAATGATTTCTTAACTGCAGGGGTTCCTAATCTTTCCTCTAGCTCATCCTCTGTGATCTAAATTATTTACTAAAAGATCTCTAAATTTTCAAATAATGTTCTAACCTTTCAGTAAATGAACAGTAATAATGATTTTAATTGCAAATAATTCAACGACTCCTTTTATATGAAAGAAAATACTGTACAGAGTTGCCCCAAAACACTTAAAACCATTTTAATGCATAAACGCCAGTGCATTAAATAACTAAATGACTAAAAAGCAAGTACCAAAAAAAGTTGGTTTAGTTTGAAACCATAACACACACACACACACACACACACACACACACAATACGTTGAAAATGAAGACAGTGAGTTCTCTCACGAATGTCCTGCAGTTCCATCATCAACCAGTAGAGGCTGCCAAACTCTTGGGTAACACTCGGGTGTCATTTGTTAACATTAGTTAACCAACATAAGCAAACAATGAACAATAAATGTATTACCGTATTTTAATAAAAATACAACCATTCATTGTTAGCTCAAGTTAGCTCAGTACATGAACTTACGTTAACAAACACAACTTGTGATATTAATAATGCATTAGTAACTGAATTTACAATTAACCACGGTTAATAAATGCTGTAGAAGTATAGTTTACTCTTAATTCATCTTATCTAATGTTGTTGACTAATGTTAACTAATTAACCAAAATTCTAAAGTGTTGCTAAACCTCGTCTATAGTTACAATAACAATCTCTTTCTTCATTTTATTTATTTTTTCTTACAAAACAGCCAATATGCCTTATTATATTAAGGCAAAGGACCAATATTGTGGAGTAGCACAGCCTACTAGACTTACTATTTCTGCCATACTGAACATATTGGTGTTTGATTTAAAGGGAATGTTAACTAAACACTTTTTCTAGCTGGGAATAAACACCACAACATTTCTATTTCATGGGGTTGTTTACATGCATTTTTATGTTTCATATATTTCAAAAAGGGTTGGTAATTGTAGCTGATGCTTTTATTCAATGTGGCTTACAGTGGTGTCTGATTAATGAACAAACTGATTGTTTTGAATGAACTTGTTAAAATTGGTTCGCAAATTGAGCCAAACGATTCATTCATGAATTAGAATATCTGTTCTTGAGTCAAAAGACCACTGATTCAAATGATTCGTTTAGAGCGAGTCTCCAGTGAACTGAACTCACAGGTGAGAACCGAAAGATAGCCTAGTAGACAGACATGAATATTTATTCATAACCACACGGAAAATAAGTAAATACTGTTGTTTGATGCTAACTGTCTGGCTAACAAGCTTGCTGGTGCTGAGTTGAGTCACTACAGTATCAAAGTGGGAAGTGATGCTCTCTGGGAGCATCCAGCACAGACAAGGTTTGAGAAGAAAAAACTTTTCCTGGAGTAATATTTTATTATCTGTGCTTTTACTCAAGTGCTTGATCTGTGTACTTCGTCCACCACTGCTGAAAATCGAAGTGCATAAAAAATACATGAATAGAGGTGAGAGATTATTTTTCACTGTGCTACCCTGGGTACAGATTATTGACTGTTAAGTTTTATTGTACTCCTGTCGTATTGATATATTATTTTTGCATCCTTACGCTACAGCCACTGACTTTCGAGGGACTGTGAAGCTCCCAGGCACCCCCAGCTTGCTTGATTGTTTAAGGCAATGCTGTATCAAGTAATCTACAATTTTGTTGTGAGCAGTTTCATGTAGGAACTGTCTTCTTCCTTCAGAGGTCTGTGGGTTATCTTGAGTAATCGGGTCGTGGTTTTGCTGTAAAATAAGAATTGTTCTGACTATGACACTAATTATGTCAGCGTTTTATTTAAAGTATCTAAATGCACGTTCACAGAGAAGGGCGTGTGTCTGCGTTGAAAATTAAGCTGAATTGCATTTATTTTCGAAAAACTAAAACTTAGAGTATGCCACCACGTCATTTCTTAAATATGTAAATAAATCTGTATTTCTGTTCTGAGCATTATGTAACGTTTGTGTTTCAGGTGACCCAGTGCAGTCGAGGGCATGGATGCTGATATTGGAGGGCTGAGCTGATTTCATGCCTGGTTCCTGCTGCCATTTTTACCATTTCAATCTGAAGATAATTCCTGCACTCTGGAATTGATCAAAGGTAATTTTACATAATATTGAGGCCTTGTTCTTTATGTGGTGGGTTAGACAAGGAATGTTTAATTCTGTTGTGACGACCCCGATTCTTCCCTTCAAACAAGTGGTCTGTTGCAGACTCAGCTTTTGTGTCTGTGCTGGATTCCAGAGATGAAGTGTTTTTTTAAACCGTACATAATGATAAAAAAGGGTTAATATAACCTTTTTGGTCTCACTTGGTACTTCTTGGGCATCAATCCAGAGACAGGCACAATGAGGCAAAGAGGACATATCAACCAGCAAGACTGTATCAGGAAAATCATTGACAAAATTACAGTATTTTATAATAGCTAAATTAACAATACATTTTAAATGAAAACGTTATAATTAACAATGCATTTTATAGTAAACTAAAAACACATGACTGGCTATTGATTTAATTCTACAGCAGAATATTACAAAACTGCAGTGATCTGATGCTATTTACTGTGACTGCACAGCTAAATCTAGTCATTCTACAGGAGCATTCTGCTAATGTGAGATGGCAGTAAACAGCTGTCAATTCACCGTAAATTGCTGTGAAAGTAATGCAACTAGTAGCCTGTAGTTTTACGGTCAATTTTTCAGTCAAAAGGGTCAGGTTCTTGCTAAAACTTCAGCTTGTGGGCAATTGTGACATGATTTCAACCTAGAAAAAGGGGAACTGAAGACAATGCTTTTATGTGATAAGGATGTGTGCGTGCCGATAACAAGATCCTCCTAAAATGAGTATAGAACTTTAATTTGTCCAAAAAGAGAAGAATTATTAAAAAAGGAACGATGTCACCATGCTGAGTGTATAAAATAGCGATGCTTTGTTAGATTGAGGCCACAACTCGAGGTGAACATATCCGTTTTCATTTTAGATTTTTTTTGCTTTTGAGTTATTGTTTAATAAAACGAAGCCATCTCAATGGTGACTCTTGAGTAATCTATTATTAATAACCTATTCTTGGGACTGAGATATCATTTTACTAACAAGCACGGACATCGTCTGCTTATATAATCAAGGTAAGAGCTGCTCTATGGATAGGATATGATCTGTTATTGTCAGGCGAACTTCGAAACACAATAATAATTTGCTTCATTATATAAAACATTTTATACCCCTGTTGGACTGTAAAAAAAAAAAACTATTTGCAAATGAATGCATAATTCATTAAATAATTACTAATTTGCATATTTAAACCTAATGATTTATTTTTTAAAGAATGTTTGCAATTATCAGTGAAATCAATCTGGGTGAGCAAGGCGATGACTCTTAGTGTATTTTTTAACTACTGTTTTATTATTTATCCTCTTTACCCTCTTCCCTCGCAGTGTCTCACTCTTATGTTCCCTTGTCGTTCTCATAAACAATAAAAAAAAAAATTATTTAAACATTAACTGGCCTCCCACACATGATAATTTTATCAAAGCTGACATGCAAACCATCCAGATGACACATGGCACCATGATTGTTGTATCTACAAAAAGGTGTTCATATAGGTGTATCATGTTAATACAGCACTGACAACAAAGGAATTTAATAACACACTTTCCCATAGTCAAGTATCAAAGCAGTTCACACCTGTCAGGCTGTACCTGTAAATCCCACCCATTTCCCCATGCGCTGACAGATTGTAGCTCTACTGTGTGTCAGTCTGTGCTTCACTGATGGTATTCAGATGTTACATACAGGAATGCAAATGAATATGATCTGAGATAGAGATTTACCAGGAACTCTTCCGTAACAGAGGGAGGATCATCTCAGGTGTTTTAAACTGTCCGTTCGTCTGAGGAGCCAGCGCTTGAACCTGAAGCATCAGCGCACAGAGTAAGTATTCATTCATTTACTCCTGAAACAAGGCTGCTGAACTGTGTTTTTAGAGCTCAGTATTTTAGTCATTGTCATCTCTGAACACCCTTTGAACAATACATTTTAAGATATTTTCCGAGAACATATTTTTAATTATTTATGTGAAAATGAATACTGCAATTGGCTAAATGCATGCAATGTTATATTACAACTTTACATTTTGATTTGATTAAAGGTAATATTTCAAGGCAGCACCAACATTTTCAGTTTAAACAAACTTATATATACTGTTTTTACTTTGTATAAATATTTGTCATGATTTTGTGTTTTTACAGTAAATGGACCAGTAATATAAATGTTATACTGATTATTGATGGCACATTTCTTTACATGCGTTTAGATATTTTTACAGGAAACATGCCAAAAATGTTGTTTTATATATATAGTTATTTTTTTATTATATAGTAGTAGTAGTTTTGTTAAAAATTAATTTTACACCTTTCTAGTGACTGGTTACATTTACATTTTTCCATTGGCCCAATTGAATATCTGCAAATTGGATTTTCTTAGTTGTGGCTCTATGAGAGATAATATATTGAGCAAATTGGAAAAAAAAAACAATCCATGTTATCGGCACAAATAAATATTTTAAATAGTAGTTTTTTGGTTTTATCTAAGAATTTTAGATAAACATTGCTAAAGCAACCTTACAGAATTGTTTATTCCTTGTTGTCCCAAAATAAAATTATAATATGCATATATATATATATATATATATATACAGTACTGTGCAAAAGTCTAGGCCACTAGTATATTCACCAACAAAAAATGGTTTTGAGTGGGTTTTTTCTTTCTTTTTTTTTTTTTTAAGATTTAAATTCTGGCACTCTTGCCTCTGTTAGATAGGATGGGAAGTGAAGCGATAGAGAGATAGGATCGGGAAAGGTCTGCAAGCCAGGACTCGAACGTGCGTTGCCTGAAGCGCAATGGCGCTGAATGTGAAGTGGGTTAGTTCTATCTTTTGCAGTAGCTTGTCAGTTGGAAATATCATTTTACATTTCCAAACATTGTTTTTGTCATTAGAATGAGAATATTGTCTGAAAAACAACCTGAGACAGACTCAATCCAGAAGAACTGTGCCAATGTATCCAACATGAAGAAAAAACACACCTGGAAAGCTACAGTATTGTTCAAAGTTTTGAACAGACAGAATGCTGTAAAATGAGGATGCTTTCAAAAATAACGGCATAAATAGATTTAATTAAAAAAACATTGGTATTGCAGCTTTTGGTAAAACAGCTTCTGTTCCGAGGCACACTTGCCCAGAGTTTTTCAGTTAGCGTTCGTTCTTAATCTTGGAGGTGTAAACTGATACGCTACTGCAAAAGATAGAAATAACAGGTGAAAATACTAGTGGCCTAAGACTTTTGCACAGTACACATTTTAATGAGTGTTTTAATAAAATTTACAACAATATTGTAGAAATAACTTACAATGATAAACACACCGGAAATTTCTACACAGCAAACCTCACAAAATCCCTTTAAATACTCATACATTCACACACATGCAAGAATATCCAAATGTAACCATTCATTTTACATTTAACTATCCGCTTTCCATGAAGATAATCTTTAAAAACACTAAGATTCTTATTTCGCACATAAAAATGTGAAATAGCATATTACTGCAGATCAGTTTGACACTGTCTTGGAATTTCACAAGTGTTGAAACTGACTGTTTGAACAGAGTGTTTGTATAACCTTTATGAGGTTATTGTGTGAAATCAGCTACAAACTGATTGTGCCTGACGTCCCAGGAATTCATGTCAGAGAGACATTGCATGTGAGCTTTCTAACAATTTTGCCTTCATATCTGTCGCAGGATCAACCATGAGCAACCTTTACTACGGCGCAAGTAACAGCTCGATTGACAACTGCACCGACGTTGATGAGCTGATGAAGCGCTACTATCTGCCGGTGTTTTACGGTGCGATCTTCGTCGTAGGGGTCGTGGGCAACATCATCGCTCTGCTGGTGTACGTGGTCAAAGTTCGTCCCTGGAAGAGCAGCACCATCATCATGGTGAACCTCGTCATCACCGACCTCCTCTTCATGATCTCCTTGCCATTCTTGACCTACTACTACAGCCTCAATGACTCGTGGATGCTGGGCATCATCATGTGTCGCTTCACGCGCTTCATCTTCCACTTCAACCTCTACGGAAGCATCCTCTTCCTCACCTGTCTGGCCATCTTTCGTTACGTGGCCATCGTGCATCCGTCGAAATCACACAGCATCAAGCAGAAGCGCTGGGGAACAATGGCTTGCATCCTAGGTTGGGTCGTGGCGGTCGCAGAAATAAGTCCAATTTTTAACCAAATTGAAATGAAGGAGCAGGACAACAAAACCTACTGCTTTGACCTCGCGAGCAACAACCCAGAATTCATGTGGCCGTACAGCTGGGTGCTGACTGTGTTTGGATATCTGGTTCCTCTAGTGGTGGTCTGTCTTTGCTATTGGCGCATCATAAAGGAGCTTAAACAAGGTCCTCATAAGCAAAGCAGCAAGCGGATTCGAGCGAGGCGTCTCATCGTGTTGATTCTGACGTGTTTCATTGTGTGCTTTTTACCTTTTCACGCACTAAGGGCTTGGAGGATCTACACGAGACTCACACCGGAAACCGACTGCATGCAGGACCGCTGGGCTCACGCCGCTTACATCATCTCCAGACCTATCGCTGTACTCAACATCATTTTCAACCTGCCCCTCTATACGCTATCAGGGGATTGTTTTAAGCAGGCCTTCTTGGAAATGTTCAAGTGTGATCTGCTCATGGCGAAAACTAAAGGGGTTATGAAAATGGCTGTGATCAACAAACCCACGGCCAGCATCACGCACGATCAAAGCAGCTGAGACTCATTCTGGTGATTGAAATGTACAGCAAACTCTAATTGAAGAAAACAAACGCACAGTTAACGATGAGCCAAAGTCAAAGCTACTGTAAAACAGCCGCTATATGAAGGGAAACTCCACCATTTCATCATGACGGAAATGACATCATTTACTCAAGTTGTTCCAGATCTGTATGGACTATTTTTTTTTTTTTGGCTGAATGTAAAATGAAGATCTTGTGAATAAGTAGGGATGCACAATATTATCACACTGATATCAGAATCAGCCGATACTGGCTTTAAATGTAAATATTGGTATCGGCCCAGTATGAAAAATGATGCCACTATGTCTTGTTGATAAGAGGAATAAGTTAATCCACAAGTTCCCAGGGTGTGCTAGTGATTAGATCATGTCTGTATTTAATCTGTTGAAGCTGGTACAGAATGACACATTCGGTATAATATGGAGTAAACAATAATAGCACATGCAGCGATAGCGTCCCTCGCCCGGAGCTGTAATCTGTAAGGAAATTTTTCCTACTTCTAATTAGATTAAGAGTAAAATAGCATACACAAATAATATTTAGACTGTGTTCTGATTAAATAAAGCAGTAATGGATGCCGCAATATATGTATGTTTTCATTTTCAAAGCTTTAAAGTACTGCCAAGAAACCTTCACTGTTGTTTAAGTTCTTGTTAAAAACGAACCAAAACGAAGAATATTTTGGTTTGCTAATTTCTGCACAAGAGATACATAGTGTTTTTTTTTTTTCAAATAAAAGGAAATATATCGGTATCGGTATGAGTCGAAAAAATATTGCATATCGGATATCAGTAAAATCATGCATTCCTATGCAACATTGGACCCTATTCACTTGTGTTAAAGAACTGTAGAAGAATCCCTGTCGTTTATAAAAATAAAACTGGAATGAATGAACAAATAACTATTTGATGAAAATTTAAACCTAAAAAGTTAAACTATTAAAATGTCTAAAACTGACTTTTTATATTATTATTATTTTATGTTTTACATATATTATTATAAATGTTTGAAATAATGAAAGCTGAATGAAAAAAAAAAACAAAAAAAGGAAGCTACAAGGAAGAAGAAAGCCGATAGCAATACTATTTTTCATCCTTTTATATCTTTTTATATTTTTATTTATTTTATTTAAAAAAAAAAAAAGAAATGCATTTATGTAGCAATGCTTTTTCCATTATTTATGCACCAGGCTTAGCCTAAAACGTGTTTAACCTATAATATAATCTCAGTGTGCACAGCCTAAAGTGGCTTTATACACTGTATGATGCTGAAAATGTTGCCAAGGTCATGGGTTTGATTTCTGAGAAAGCATCAATTATTTAAATGTACATACTGAATGCAATGTGAAGTTGCTCGGAATAAAAATTGCTACAAATATACCTGTGCTGGTTATGACTGCTTTGGTGCCTCAGAGTCCCAAATGTGCCATTTCAGAACAAACAACCCTCACTGGTTCCAGATTGTAAACAGTCATAGGGCGCCACTATGGTCAAAAATGGCCCTCATGTAATCAAACACAATATGCAAAGCCGTGTTCCATGCAATGATATTACCTCATTGCTGTTGTATTTGATGGTTTCTGTGTTTGTGGCGGCCTTGACTTTGTGATGCTGTTTATCTAATTCCTTTGTCAAGCAAGACTAACAGCAATAAAAGTGACTAAAATAAAATTTGCGTTTTCTTTTGCTATGCACTGTCCATTCAAAACAGATAAAACATTGACACTAAAGTACTTTGAATAATATCTTACACAACTGACTCGACAGAGTGCTATTGTAGTCGTAAATGCCTTTCGTTGCTCAATTGATAGTCTTTGTTTTACATAAGCATGCCTGTACGCAGTTCTGAATATAGTAACAGGATTCCTCTGAAAAAGGCAGGTCTGAAAAAACAGCAGCAGCTTCCGGCTTATCTATTGTTTAGACGCATTGTTCCACAGTAAAGAAAGAGGAAACGTGAATCTCCGTCACAACCCATTGAGAAGAAAAAACGGGTGCATTTATTATCGGAAGGTGTTCGTCACATGGACACCTTATAAGGCAGGTTTATAGTGTTTCGGTATGTACACTGAAGTAGTTCACCCAAAAATCTAAATTAGTGCATGCTTACTCACCCTGAAAGCATCCTACAGTACCTGTATAATAATACATTTATTTTATATAGCAAAACAAACAATGCAAAAATAAAATGATTAATCAAGTAAAAGCACTCCTAAAACTGAATGTTTAAAGAAGAGGTGTAAAAGTCACCAGTGAATTTGCTTCCCTGATGTCTGCCAGGACAGAACAAAGCCGTGTCTCGGCAACAACTAAGAGACCACTCTGAGAGGATTACAACATGGTGTGTGAGGAATTAAAAGGTCAGACAAGTACTGAGGAGCCAGATCATGCAAAGCTTCATATCTTAAAATAAGGATTTTAAAATCAATACAATACCTGCAGGGAGCCGGTGCAAAACAGGGGGAATATGATCAGCAGAACTCAATACAGAAGTTTGTTAATGAAGGATTTAGATACTCCAGCAAGAACACATTACATTAGTCGAAACGTGAAAAGACAAGTGTTTCAGCATCTGTGAGGGACAACATCTGTGCTTAACATATTTCTGAGATGAAATAGAGAATGTCTCAATATTATTGAGCGGAAAAGACTTTCTTCTTTCATTCAGTCAGAGTTGTATTAAAAATGTCCTGGCTTTGTAAAGGCATTGGGTACGTCCATAAGAGTCCAAGAAAAGAGTCCAGAAAGTGTGCTTCACACAGCTCCGGGGGGTAAATAAAGGCCTACAGGAGGCATTTTATTATGGATGGATGCACTTTTTGGACACACACACACACACACACACACACACAATTCTGGAAAAGCCAGGGCATTTTTAATATAACTCCGACTGCAATCATCTGAAAGAAGAAAGACACATCTACAGTAGGATGCCTTGAGGGTGAGAAAAACATGGTCTTATGCTTCATTTTTGGTCAAACTAGTCCTTGAATAATGCAAGTCATCACTTTATTGGAAACGATTACCTTCTTTTCTGTCATGAAATCATATTAGTTCCCCAACAACCTCATCTTGTGTTAAATATCTCAAGTTGATCAGTTCAGATTTAATCTGTTGTTCACATGATGAGGAAACATCTACACGAACTGTCAAAACTGGACAAAAGGTAGAATCTACTTCTGCATATTTACTGTAAATCAATGCCAGTTCAGTCTCCAAGGTGAATAAATCGCCACAAAAAACCTTAGTGAATAAAGGACAGTGGCAACGGGATTTCCCAAGTTTCCGCTTTAACTGCGTACGCTGTGTGCTTCAGTGAAACTCTTTTAGGCACGAACAGTTATACAATATTTCATATGCATTGGGGACCAAAGCAACACCGCACCCCATTGATTGTAATTGTCAACCAAAGCTGAAATAGAATAAAATATAAATATCATATGAAAAACTACCCGAACAATAGCTGATTCATCTAAACTGGCATACACGTCAGCTACTAAAATTAATCTGTAAAACTAAAACTAAAACTGAAATTAAAAGGAAATTAATAGAAATATAAAAAATTAACAATCACATAACAAAATAGTTTATTCATATTTAAATATTTAGAAATATAAATATGAATAAAAACTAAAACCTAAATTATTAATGAAAATATAAAAATAAAATAATTTAAAATAAAAATACATAAAAAGGCTAAAAAAAACAACAACCCTGTTATAAACTTTCATTATAAACACATCCTCTTTTCTTTTATTAAGAATTTATTTAGTGTTATTAATAATTTAACTTCTGGCTTATAACTTTGTATATAACTTCTTGTATAATTTTTTAGGTTTTTATAAAAGCAGTAAAGTAAAAAAAGCTAAAGTGATTTGACCATGATTAAAGAGCATAAATCATAACTATACCTTCTTTATTGTAATCATAATTAAATCAGCTGAATGCGTGACTTCTAAAGTCTAATATTAAAAACATGCAACCATAGCCTACATTAAAAAAATCAGATTCTGCATATTACAGTCAAGCATTTGATGGTTTGTGTTGACATTTTGTGCATTATAACTTTAGTCTTTGCGTCTCAGACAAGTTTTGCAACCTGTAAAAAAGCCAAATATATCTAGAATTATGCAACATCAAAACGTTCATAACCCGCTGACTTTTGACGCTTCACAGTGTGACTCATTAACGCAACAAAAACAATGTTTCTCAATCTGCCTTTGAATAATAGAAGAATAGAAACGCCTGTTATCTTCAAAGAACGTTCTTAGACCAAGCCTATGGGAACAGTTCAGTGCTCTCATATCTCAGAAGACATGCAGTTCTGAGAATAAGGTCAATTTAAACATCAGCGTGATTTCAGACCTTTCTACTAAAATACATTTATGATATTCAATATCAGATATTCAAACCTTTTCAGACATTCAGATGTAATGTAAGAAATAAAAAAGACACAAGTAAGAATATTGTTTATCAGTGTTCTCAATGTCAGGAGAAATAACTCAAATATTAAAAAGAGTGGTTAGTATATGACGGTCAATATGAACTGATAATCACTAGTAGCTGTCTTTTATCAACACTAAAGCATACTGCAATCTGTACTGCATCTCCTGTATATTTACTGCTCACATAACATGTTTCATAGCGTCACACAATACAGTGGTATTCATTTTGCATTTCCCTGCATTTACTGTTTTATTTCCTGCATGTTCATGTTATGTCACTGGTAAAGTATAGGGATGTTCTCGGGTGGCACGCGATGGACTGAAACTGGTTCACACAATTCCAGAAAGGTTGTTCAGAAAACAATAGATAGCCTTTTTTTAAAATATCGATGCAGGTGTAAGGAAGGAACTTGACATCAAAGCTACAATACCAGAGCAAAGGAAGATTTGTAATATTTTTTAAAGATGTTTCTTATGCTCATGAAGGCTGCATTTATTTGATCAAAAATACAGGAAATAACACTAATATCGTGGAATATTTTCCCCAATTTAAAATGATGGGTTTCCATTTTAATATGCTTTAAAATATTATTTATTTCTGTGATGCAAAGCTATTCATTACTCCAGATCCTCCGGAAATCATTCTAATATGCTGTTTTATTATTAGAATTATTATTGTTTGCAAAGTTGTGATTGAAAATATTCCTTTTTGGAAACTGCAATATTTTTTCAGGATTCATTGATGAATAAAAAGTTATGAAGAACAGCATTTATTACAAATATAAATCTTTTAGCTGTATAAATCTACTGACCCCAAACCTGTGAATGGTAGTGTATATTGTTAGAAAGGATTTCTATTTAAAATAAATGCTCTTGTTTTTTAATGTTTTATTTCAAGAATCCCAAAAAATATATCACAGGTTTCAAAAAAAAAAAAAAAAAAAAAATATATATATATATATATATTA
>JAUMHQ010000044.1:18289841-18308503 GCA_032361165.1 Enteromius paludinosus | reverse complement strand
GGCAGACAGTCTTACAATTTATTATATTTAATGCTTTCCTTTTCATTTGTCAATGTTTGCATTTCGCCTTTTTAAACTCTGTAAGCAGATTCTAATGACTGCTTTGGGGGAAAAAACTTATACAATGTTGAAAATTAGGCACATTTTGAGAAAGGTTACCTTACATTATGTGCTTGTTTGTGGATAGTGCATCATGTTGATTGTTAATGTAATTAATTACTGTCTTGTCTGCTAGTACTGACTTCAATAATTCACTTAAAATCACCAAAACCCCAGCTGATTAAATATAGTTAACAAAAATGAAGAAAGTCATGTGGGTGAAGAGAAAAACTGATCCTGTCAGATTTGACACATAAATACAGATCTTTTAAGTGTGACTTTAGAGTCCAAATACTGATTTTAATTTAACTGCATATAAAATGCAAAAGTATTACACAAACATCTGAACTTAATATGCCTAATTCTCTGACTGCATCTGCTAAATAAATAAAACTATAGCAATAATTGTATAAAAAAATAAAACTATGGCAATAACACCATCTAAACAGTTATCTTACACATATGTAGCCTATACACATTTGAAAATCGTAATGATATTAAACAAGTTAATAGGGTATCCAAGTTAGCTGTAATCAATCAGTCATCTTCATTTACGACCATTATGCAAAATCACAAATTAACGTTAAAAAAGTTATCATTGATAAGTAACACCCTGACAATAATAATAATAGTCTAATAAAATCACCAAATCACATGTAACACTAGATTAGCATAACTTTCAGACATCAGCTCGTCACAGGTCTTGAACAGTCTTAAAGATCTTGGTGATTTCTAAACGGTAAAAACTCATCCATACTTACAGAAGTCTTTAAAGAGCAGTGATGCAATCCGCTTCAGTCGGTGTGAGACCGTTAATGCCTCCATTTACTCTCCCCGCGCGCCCATGACGAAATCAAACACACACACACACACTTCCGTTCCGCCCACCCGCGGCTTTTCTCCAGCGATGTGATTTCCGTGGTAGTGCAGCATGGTACTGATGCTATCAGATGGACGCAGTCGTATAGTAAATGTCCCAGAATTGCTAGAATCGTGGCATACAATTGCAAATAGCGATGCAAATCCCATATACATGTAACGTTTTTATGCTGACTTAAATGCGTTGTCTGGCGTTTTTTCAGATATTATTTTAATATTTTATTTATTATTACATCGTTTTATTTAAAAAAGGTACCGTAGAAGATTTCTTTCTCTAAATAATACAGCTTACAATTTATAATTTATTTGTAAGTATATATATATATATATATTTAAAATTGTTTTCTGGGAACTAAATAGGCAAAAGATGTGTCGTAGCCTACGCTGATTGAACAATATCCAATATCAGTTTGGATTTACAGAAGGTAGCCTAGTCACTACGATATTTTAGTACATTTTAAGTGTTTGACTTTAGACTCAAAGTCAACAGCAACATGCAACCGCTTTGATCTCTTCATTTCCACTCGTCATCATCACTATGTCAGTATCTGTGGGTGTTAAGCATAAACCAGATAACCAGTAGAGATAAAGTAAAACGAGCATAGCACAAGATTCAACTTTTTTTACACACACAGGATTATAACTGCGACTACAAATAATCGTCAGATGATGGCGACATCGTCTTTCAATTCACGAGTTGAAAACAGACGGAAGAGCACAGATCCAGCAGCTTTGTGATAGAGTGATGCTTAGAACATGAGTAGATAAAGATCGTTGTGTGTGTATACAGATGCCAGGTGTGAGTATGTAGGTCAAGGCTGAACCATAAACGTTCAATTGCACTCTTTTTAGTGCTCTGTTGTGTAGCCTAGTCTATCTCATAATCAAAACTAGCCTATTATATAATTAAATGAAACAATGCAGTCTAGCTCTGTATGCTAGCAAAAACGACCCAAAGGCGTTAAGGACATACATGGTGCCATATCAAAATTCACTTTTTTCTTGACAGTGCATTTCTAATGATAGAATGACATCTTCTGAATACAATACCCCACCTCCTTCCTCTGCAGATGGCAGTTTTGTGATTGACAGTGCTCTTTCAGTATGCATTAGGGGGCAGAAGTGCTCAAAGCTGACAGCAAAGCGGCTGCTTGTTCAAACACTGTAGTGAACACCAAAGCAGCTGTCAGACGATGTGTGAAAACCCTCTGGCTATATTTGCAGTAACATACATGTTACTTATACTATTTTGGCAATTTAGGAGTGTATTCTTGGTCCGGTATGCATCCTTAAATGCAAACAATGCAATGCACTTGGCTCGACCTTCCATTGCAAAAAATGATCAGTAAATGGAAGGAAAACGTTCTTTAATCACCATTCACTTTCATTTCTCAAAGATTAGATACTGTATGCATTCTGTCGAACCTATTTGCATTTGTGCTTCACTGAAAAAAGAAAAACTCAAAGCCTTCAAATCCTATTTAGAGGTGTTCTTTATCTCAGATTGCCAGAGTAGTTCTGCTACTGTGGTTGCTGTAGTGACACTTCAGATCCGCCTTTGACCGCAGCTTCAGGCCCCAGCAGCCATTGAACACAAATAGAAAAATAGGTTAGTCGAACCCTTGGGTTGTCTCAACACTGGCTTGAACTGATTCTGTGTCTGAGCTGAGAACAGAAGTGACTGTGTAGTAGAGGACGACAGAAGAACCCACAATCTGAGCACACTTTCTTGCTAGTGTATATCCACCAACACCTTAATGAAGTGTTATTAGTGGTGTTTAGAAAGTTGAACTATCAGCTCCAACCCTAATCAAACACCTGTAACTTTCTAGTGATCTTTAAGACATTGATTAGCTTCTTAAGGTGTCTTTGATTAGGGTTGGAGCTAAAGTCTGCAGGACACCGGCCCTCCAGGACTGAAGTTGCCCATCCCACCCCAGACGTTATTACATATTCTTCTATTTAAATCCCTGATACTAAGCAACCTGCTCTCGCTCATCTGTTTGGGTTCCCCCTAGGCCTCTCTCCGCCATCCTGCAATGTCTGAGGTAAAAGCCAACCGCCTGGCGGTACACGCCATTGGTGGAAGTCCCGTTCATTCGGTAGTAGAAAGCAGTTGTGACTCCCTAAATTGCTGAACTGTGTGTGTACAGAACTGGATTAAGCACTAAAAGGTATGGCAATCGTTTGGAACATTTTAGAACCAGTTCAAAAACACAGGCAGCCACAAAGATTGTCCTAGCACATGCATAGCTATATACAGTACACTACTCAGAACATACATAACAACACCTTGGTAACCATACAGAATGCCATAATAACTGCATAGCAACCCCCTGACAACTATTTGTAACATTTTAGAACCAATTCAGAATCATACCGACCACCACACCGAACGATAATAATCTACTTAGAACATACTGCACAACAACACCATGGTAACTACTGAGAATGCTCTAGCAACTGCATAGCAACCCCCTGACAACCAGCTTTTTTGGCAGCACTCACGTTTTCTTTACTAGCTGGTTGATGAAATGCATTCATTCAGCTGCGAGCCCTAGAAACACAATGACTTTGATTCTTTGTAGGTCAATGACAGCCACTAGAGCTCGACAGGCTGAACATGTGAACACGGTTGCATAAAAGAGTGCTTCCTCCTCAGAGCCGCACTGCACTGGTGAGCCGTTACAGGGGCCATCGTTTTTTTCATGTGGTGCAGACCGCACAACTTCACATGGTACAATAATGAGGACATGCTATTTTAGTCACACAAGTGATGATGAAAGCACTCAGTCTTTGCTTTGCGATGACAGAAGAGTTTCTGCGCCAAACGTGCTGATAAGATGCGCCTCCAGGAGACACATCATGAACACTAATGATCCGGCGGTAATGTTCGTATTATATGACCAGAGGAGGACATGTTGGACACAGATGGAGCTCATTTTGGGAAACGAAAATACGTAAGAAGTGCTTTCAAAGCAGAGTGGAAGAGAAAAATGTACATGCATTGCATATATGATGCAAATATGTGAACTCATCTCAGATTTTATTGCTCGGTTTTTCATAGCTTTTATTGGCAGTGTTATTTATTTTTTATTCATATACGATTAAAGCATTTATTAATATGTTTTTGGTTTTAGCTTTAGCTTTATTTACCAAATTAAAAAAAGTTTATTTAAAAAAAGGTGGATTTCGCTGATGCAGCCATGCTGTTTTATAGAACCATTATACGCAGGACTCGAAGCAGCGCTTTCACCGAATAAGTGCAATACCGTATCACGTGAGCTACCGAGTAAACATACTGAATTTGAAAACTCATACATATGAAGCTGTATGTGTGACGACAGCAACCAAAAGTATGAGTTTTCAAATCGCGAAGCGTGTTAAAAATGTTTTGAAGTCGTAACATAACATTCTGCAACAAATTGTGTGAAAATTAGCCTTTATTAATCAAACAATGTACCTATGAATCATACTTTTATGTGAAAAGGAGTAAAAGTTGTGGGAGTTGTACTGCCTCTAGTGTTCATTTCAACTGGAAACTGCAACTATTCGTATGTATAGGTACGTTTCTTCGGTTTTGCAGAAATGTATAAAGATGCACGTGTTTCCAATGAGCCTACAGTAGGTTGCAATAAAAACACTGTCACTGGAGGTCTCAGTTATGATTTTGTCTCAAAAAATGTTCCTATACTTGAAGAGACCTAAAATATACTTTATGAGTATAAAGCAATATTATGAAAATGCATAGCCACTGAGATCATTTAATGAGAAATATTTGATGCTTTTTGATTACAGGCTTTAATATCGACAATTCTGAGCCCAGTTTGAGATGTTTAGAAGCATGTGAGATTACTGGGCTCTTACATCAGTTTGCATTTAGAGAAACAACTGAGAAATTAAAGAGATATTCTTCTTTTTATATTCGATGAAATATTCAGCAAAATGCAGTCGGGTCAATTGTATTTAAAGTATGTGACTCTGTCAGTTTAGTCCACAAATAAACGCTGAGCTGATGCTTTTGATGTTTAAAGTTGGACTTTTTAACCATCAGTCACTTTAATCCTAAAATGAACAGCTTAGAGAACATGACATTATTTGAAGCTAATATTCACAGACTAAAAGACATTTATACCGGCCCGAGACAGCACACTTAAATATGTCTGAATGTCAATGCATTAGAATATCAAAGCAAGTGTCATCAAATGCTGCTCAAGTGTTTTTCTATTCTGAGACGGGCCGTGAAAATGATTTGTATTAAACATAAAGAGACAGATGTTTCAACAGATATGTTATAGCTTTAATAGAAATTGGAATATGCGTAGTCGAACCTATCAGTTGTAACTCAAATGCTGACATCTCGGCAGGCCTTTAGAAAACAGTTTATGTCTTGATTGGAAACAGTTTACTGTGCTCTGAGTGTTGTGTATTGTCAGGAAGGATGTGTAGAGTGGTTTTGTGGACGTGCACGAGGTTCTCCTTCTGCTGTCTTGAATGGATCCCAAAACTCATTCTACTCGAATACACAATCTGTACAATATTTTACTCATCTGTTGTGAAAGTGTCAGCAGCTTAAGATATTTAATTTGAACTCGGCGTAGGCTGTGCGATGTCTTATTTTAGACTGAAAGCTTATATACTTCTGTATGCATAATGTGTGCCGCACATTGACTTTCTGCATTTGCAAAAATCTTCAGTAACCACAGTGCTCTGTGTGAAACACTGCAGCCCGCAATTGCAATGCAATATAGAACCGCAGAAAGACTCAAGTTCAAGTTCATCGAAGTTACTCTACTATCCTGTCTGGTTTGTTTGTAAGTGTAAGCGACTTATAAATGAGGATAACAGAAGCAGTCAAAACCAGCCAAAGAGCAGTAATATGTAAGTGCTATTCGCTTCCTGGTTAGTCTAATGCAGTACATGTAGCAAAGTTATTGATTTTTTTAATAATAATAAACAAGTAGATAGAAAAACAATTGAGATCGCTAGTATTTTAATATAAAAAAATATAAAAAACAAATTAGAAAAAGGCAATGATGAGTGAAAACACTCAAGAGTTTCCGAGTTGGGGCATTTATGACAAAACGTCAGAAATAAAGAATGCATGCGTATGTATAATACATTTGTTAAAATTAATAATTTTGTTTTTGTTTGTCATTGACAATAAAGGTATTTTAGGTATTGCTGCTATCAAAATATGATAGTATTGCATAATTACAGCAGATTATTTGATGATTTATTGCACAATAAATTAAATAAAAACAAAAATAAAATAAAAAAATGTTATACGAGTGAAAAGTTAATTCATCCGTTAAAAGTGAGTTTAGAGCAATAACCAGGATTAAGCTTAATGTTTGTTGCTTAATGTTTTTTGCATTCATTTTGACACAAGTATAGAACATTTGACTTGATTCAGCATAGCATGCTGTGTTACTGAAATATTCTATAACCTAAAAACAGTATATACTGCGTAGTATACAATAAGCAATAAGATATTGTGCAGATCATAAACTTTAATGGTTAAAACAGCATTTTCAGTCTGGCATGGAAGGTGTCATATGGATCAGACCGACTGTGGAGAATCCTGAGCACAGCCCACGTCTGAGAGGCTGGCATCGCTGGTGGATGATGGATGGATTTGTGCCCTGAGCAGCAGACTGCCTTACAAGGAGAACTGGACCTGTTTGTACACAGCCACATCGATCCAACATTGTCAGTGTAAATTAATGTCAGCGATCTTGACGGTATTTTTCCACTAATATAAACTGTGCATGTGCAAATCTCCATGTCAAGAACATGTCCAGGGGCCACATTCACAAATAACAACAATAAAAATTTCTTAAAGAAGTGAAATTCATCAAAAAAAGAAAATTCTGTCATCATTTAAAATTGTTCCAAATATGAGAGAATTTCTATTTTATTTAATTTTTTTCGGCCGAACAAAGAAGAAATATTTTGAAGAATGTTGGTAACCAAACACTTGGTGTTCCATAGTATTAATATAAAAAAGATATAACTTATAACTATAATAAGATATAATATTCTAAAATATCACTTTTTTGATAGTCTTTATCTAATATGAAAAATATTTGAAAGGATGCAAAATATTCTTCTATTCATCTAAATAAAATGTTTTTCTTAACTCTAGTTTATGGAAAGATTTCATTCTTAATGCTCTGTGAATCCATCCCCAGGCCATATTTCACACTATTTCACATTTGCACATTGTGCAAACACACACATGCATGCACATTATTCATAAATATGCACAATATTTTTCATTTTATATTTCATTCCAAAAATATAAAATTAAATCTATTTTTATACACATGTGCACGTTGTGCAAATATATTCATAAATATGCACAACGTATGTTGGCACAGTGACTGACAGGTTGAATGTAAATCTGCGCTCTCGCTCCGTTCCACTCCACAGTTTCTCACCCTGGTCAGTTTACATTGTTGCCAAGACATTGACGAGACACCAAAGGATTCCACCTCCATCTCTCTGAGCGCTTTAACATTTACACTGAGGAGCAGAGAGTGATGTTCTCATAACACCACTGCAGGACTTTACAGGGCACCGGAGGCCACACTGGAAAATGAAACGGCGTTTATGAGCTAATGACTTTATACCAGGATCCAACACACGCATCCCAGGACGTTTACAAGGATCGAATGAAAACAGCCAAGACCAAATATTTGAGGTGACACACTTTCACCTAGCAAAAAAACAACGATTATCATGTTCAGTACCACATAAAAGTACCATTGCACAACAAATGCTGTACCAGAGTTTCTGTGATGCTTTGGAAGGAGAATTTAAATGTTTCTGAATGAGCTTCAGGGTTGCCTCAAGAGCAGAACTGCAAATATAATAACACATATACGCGAGAGTGAATTCGAGAAGAGCGACAGACTGTAGCTAAAAAAAGAAAAGAAGAGGAAAGTGGAACATGCTGCAATACACAGCCTACAAATTGCCCGTCACAAGTGACAAACCTCTTTCCAGACCCACAAAGCCAATCAGCAGCAATTACAGCAGTTTCCCAACGAGGGGAAAAAGATCAAAAACAAGACATGAAAACATTTACTGTCATTCCCTTTGAGCGCTGAGGAGGTATTTGACACGTGCGTACAAATCTATGGCGCTATCATATAGAAGTCGGTCCAAATGAAGTATGATTGAGGTTTCCGTAATGATACTGTATGAAATAAAACCGTTTTAAGTTTCCATTTTTAATCCTGCCAAAGTATTGAGGTTTCTACAAGAAATATTGTGCAGCACAACTGTTTCCTGACAATGAAGACTGGAGTGATGATGTTGAAAATTCAGCTTTGCATCGCAGGAATAAATTATATTTTAACAGATATTCAAATGGAAAACAGCTGTTTTAAATTATAATAACATTTCACAAATGCAGCCTGGGTGAGCAGAAACCCTAGTAGAGATGCATGAAGCAAAAACAATTTATGCAAGATGAAGCAAATAATATTCTAACACTTTAAATGTATTAATATTATTTATAATTTATTTCTTTTTTTAAAAACAAAAGCACTGGACCATGACATGACATCCTGTTGCTCATATTCCTTCTAAAATATTTCTGTAATAATTTTGCATGCTTATTATCTAGTGTGACCACTCTTTAGTCAGTTGGTTAACTCACTTTTCACTCAACAACCCAGTCAATAAAACAATCTTACACCAGTCATAATAAATGAACAAAGTCTGACTGCTATTCAGTTCGACATCAACACAGTCATTTTCAGCGGTGAACAATGTCAAAAGAACAGTTTCAAACTTCAAGCTCAATTTTCTTACAAAGTATAAACGCTACAAAACCCAAATACAGAAGCACTCTCAAGACTAAAAAGATCTAGAAAATAAAGTTTAAAAGGTCTGAATTAATGGCAGTTTAATACTGAGAAAAAGAAGTTGAAAACAAAGGTTTGCTGAGCACAAACACTGTGAATATCCACAATCTTCCACCAAGATCACTGTTGGCCGATATCTTCAGGAGTGGAGACAAAGACCCTCAGATGCAGACAAAGCGGAAAAAGGTCGGCCCATGCCCTTGAGGCGTCACTGAAGAGGAAAGTGCTTGTTCTGGGGGTCTTTTGGCCCTAATGCACAGCATTGAGTTTCAGCTCTACTTGCTCCATAATGCGGCGGTGGAGGTGCAGAGCTGTTAGCGGAGCTTCAAGACCAGGCTCAAGGCACAGATTCAACCTAATCAAACCCTGACCTCCGTGTGACTCAGACTAACCTGTCTGGTAGGAGTCAATATCTCATCAGCTGTAAGGGCGGCCACACTAGAAACGGGCTTTCATTCACACTCATGTGATTGCAGCGTGTGAGAGAATGGGCGTAGGACTTCATCACTCTCTCTCTCTAAAATTGGGTGGTTTTGCAAAATATACATTTACCACATAAATGCCACTGATTCATGCTCATTTTCACATCGGTACATGTTTACAAGTATTTGAACTTGAACTAAATGAGATGCTATAGTTAGCTAGACAAAGGTCATTTCAGGCTTTGCTCTGGTGTTGTTAGGGTATTTTAGATGGTTTCCAAAGCATTCTGGGTGCTTATGATGGTCAAAGTGGTCCAAGGACGTATCTAGGCAGTTGCTGTGATGTTCTAAGTGATTGCTACAATGTAGCAAATGGTTTCTGAGCAGTTTCTAGGATGCTCTTGGTGTTTGTTTGTGTTTTAGGTGGTTGCTAGGGTGTTTCTATGCAGTTGCTAGGATGCTCACGCTTTTTGCTACTGTAGATTGTTGTACTGTAGGTAGTTGCTATGATATTCAAAGTGGCTTCTAGGCAGTTTCTAGGATGTTCTTGGTCTATGCTACAGTAGAATGTTGACGGTAGATTGTTGGGGGATTGTTTCTATGCAGTTGCTAGGATTCCCAGAATGTTGTATTTGGCATGGCGCTTTTATACAGTTGCTATGTTGTTCTGGGTGGTTGCTACAATGTTCAAAGTAGTTTCTCGGCTGTTTCTAGACTGGTCTTCTTTGCTACAGTATAGATTGCAAATTATATTTCCATGCAGTTGCTAACTTGCCACAGTGTTCTGGATGGTTGCTAAGATGTTCAAAGTTGTTTCTAGGTTGTTAGGATGCTCTTGGTGTTTGTTAGTATTTTAGGTAGTTGCCAAGGTGTTTCTATGCATTTGCTAGGACGCTCTTGACTCTTGGTCTTTGCTACAGTAGATTGTTGTAGGTAGTTGCTAAAGGGTTTTATGCAGTTGCTAGGATGCTGTTGGTATTTGCTTGTGTTTCAGGTAGTTTCGAGGGTGTCTCTATAGTCCCTTTCAGACTGTCTGCCCAAATCCCCAAATGTTTGTGCAATATTTTTGCAAAGTGCCAGTCGAGCAGGAAAACACAATTAAATGCTAATACACATACCTTGCTAAGTTTTGAAAGCAGCGAAGACGAAAGCATGGAATAAAGCCACAAATTCTAGCTTCCTGCGTTTCTGCCGCTGCTTCATAAGACGAAATATTTTAATACACTGCAGCTACGACCACAACATACCATGTGTAAGACAGCATCTTTATTGTAAACTGTATTGCTATTATTGTTGTTTTTAATGTAGGCATGACCAAGCAACTGCATTGCCATAAAAAAACCAACGTACGTAACGACACACAAATCGGATATGAATGCACGCTCTGATTTTGCAGAGTAATCCCTAAAATCAGAGGAAATTACAGATAAATGACACTTATGTAAAAGCAGCATACACTGATTGTGAGCCTAAATTTCCCCAAAATTATAAAGTGGTTCTTCAGATCTGATTGGTTAATCACAATGTTGGCCCAGGGTCAACAAAGATGTTGATCCAGGAACATGTCGCACTCAGCAAAGTCAGGTTCTGCAAATATGAACAGTTGCGAAACATTGTGTGGACAGTCAGTCGTCTATATCGGATTTCATCCGGATATGCATTTGGGCCAACAGTCTGAACAAAGCTTTAGTCACAGTAGATTATTTCAGGTAGTTGCTAAGGCAATTCTATACAATTGCTAGGATTATCTTGGTGTCGTTGTTACAGTATTTCTATGTAGTTGCTAGGATGCTCCTGGTCTTTGCTATGGTAGATTGTTGTAGGTAGTTGCTAGGGTGTATCTACGCAAATGCTTTAGTGTTCTAGGTAGTTGTTATAGTGTTCAAACTGGTTTCAGGATGTTCTGGTCTCTGCTACAGTAGATTGTTGGTACTGTAGGTAGTTGCTACGGTGATTCTATTCAGATGCCAAGGATTTTCTGGGTTGGTTTAACAATGTTACAATGTTTCTAGGCTATCCTTGGGCTTTGCAAAAGTACATAGTTGTGAACAGTTGCTAGGATGCGCTTGTTTTCTGTAGTGTTGTGATGGGGGTTGCTAGATTGTTTTTAGGCAATTGTCCTGGTACTTTGGTTGGTTGCTATGAAGGTAAAAATGTTTCATAGGATGCGAAATGAAGTGACGTGTGGCCAAGTATGCTGACCCATACTCACACCCGGAGCAGTGGGCAGCCATATTGCTGCAGTTGGGGGTTCAGAGCCTTGCTCAGGGGTCTCACCTCAGCCGTGGTATTGAGAGTTATTCACACCTGAGACTCAAACCCGTAACCTTCAGCACACAAGTCAGACTCCCTCACCATTAGACCACGATTGCCCCATTGTTGCTAGATAGCTGTAACATTTCAAGTTATTGCTACAGAATTGCTGATCACTTCCTAGGATGTTTCTAAACACCTGTTCTGGATGGTTATTCTGGGATATTGCTAGCTAGCTAAACAAATGTGTTAATTCAATACATGGGTTGTTCTGTCATTGGAAACTGAAGATGACCCCCTTGGGACCCACTTGAAAACGAGATGGTACATCTCAAGGGGTTAATCCTAATAATAATAAAGAATAAAGAAAAGATTATTTATTTTAACCTTACAAATTATTTAAAAAAATTCTACTTATTCAAAAAACCTTATTTAAATCTAGTGTGACCGCCCATCACATTACCGTCAGCCAGTTGATAATGGTCGACTAGTTAGCTTTTAGAGAGATGGGTTGGTCAGAGCTGGTAAACTCTGGATGGGTTGGAGAACAAAACTGAACGGTACATACATTACAACACAGAATCACAGATAAAATGTCATCTTTCACATTGTGACAAGGGTTCAGCTCCTCCCATGTCTTGCAAAAAGAGAGTAGCACCAAACTCAGAAGAATCACGGTAGAAACGAGTGTCTTTAAACCCTGATCTGGAAGCAGACGGTCTCTTTGGAGCTTGATGTAGAGTGATATAATCCTTCAATCTGTCAAATCCTGCTTGGATCTCGTCAGGTACCTCTTCTTGTTTCAATGACGAAACGTTCATAAATCCAACGAAACGTGGACCCAGCTGATATAAGAATGTGGTTAGTGCAATTTTTGAGTAGTTTGCCCTGGTCGTTGACTCTGATTCAGTAGTTTTTTCCTCTGAGATTGTAGTTTCTCGTTCCAGGTGGTGCATAACATCACGGGACGCGTCCCAGCGTTCATCAGTTGTCACCACGCCGTCCAGTTCGGCAGGGGACAACTGTACTGTCTTTGTCAATCCATCTCCAGCTCCATGAGTTTGTTGCGAGAGCGTGGAGTAGATGTAGTGGTTTTACAGCAGCAGTGAGCACAAACCAGGCCCAGGACAAGAGAAAAGACACCTACAGTCACTGAAGCACAGACGCCGTACAGCAAAGGCAGCTTCATCGAGTCCCACACTGAAAGGGAATCAAAATATGCACACTTACTGTACACATAAAAGAATGGGTTACACTTTATTTTACAGTCCACTTCCGACATTCTACTAACTATAAGTAACTTTGTAACTAATTCTCATTAATTTGCAACTACTACTGTAACTCTAAGAGTAAACTGTTAGGGTAGGTTTAGGGTAATTAAGAAAAAGATATGTAAATGCAAACTGGGTTTTTTAAGTCTTTTTGGAGCTTGACACATTCACTATGCATTACTGGTGTATGAAAGAGAACTTCTTGAACACTTTTTTCGTTTGTGGAAAAAAGAAACCCATACCGGTTTTAAAAATATATTTCCTAAAGATGACATTTACAAATTTTTCCTCTTCAAAGCAAATGCACAAGATTTCTTAATATTGCACCTGCATGCTCCAGCACGCATCGAGAAGTTTCGGATGAACGCAATTTTGTCGTGGGAATGAGTGTCAAACGCTGGCAGTCGTGCAAGTTTCCCAAGCTTTAATACGTGAATGGGAATCCACGTATTAAAGCTTGTGAAACTTGCATGACTTGGTTCGAGGGTTACATTCAGCAATTCTGTGCAATACTTTATTACTCACATGCAAACTTCACATTGAGGAAGACTCTCTTTGAGGAGACTTCGGGTGCTTTGCTCCAGACCCCAGTGGCGGTCGAGCGGATCCAGGGCGTTGCTGTGCAGTAATAGTCACCCGCATCGCTGTCCTGTGTGCTGTGGACGTTCAGGGCAAACTTTCTGGCTCCCAGGCGTTCCAGGCTGCAGTCGCTGCTGTCATTGCGAGGAGCCTTGAGCACAACACCCCAGCGGTCCATACTGCCTAACAGAGACGGGCTGTTTGAGCCTCTCAGACGACTCAGAAACCACTTCATCTCGTACGCTACATCATCTGTAATGAACAAAATGATCATTCATATGCAGTGCAATACATCAAAAATAAATAAATAAATAAATTGATAAATTGTGCATTTAATAAACATGCATGAATACATAAAACACTGCATAAAAATAAATAAATGCACAAATAATGCATTTAATAATGTCTGGTAACATATGCTTTGTTTTCAACAAATGTGTAAATAAAACAGAAATAAATACATATATAAATGCATGACTAAACGAGTAAGTAAATGCATAAATAAATCTGTACATATGTATAAATGCGCAAATAAATGCATAAATCTATATAAATGTGTAAAGTGCAGTAAAAAATAAATGCATGAATGTGCAAATATATGCTCAAACAACTGTATAAATAAAGCAAAAGTGTACAGGGAGCAGTGAATACTACTTAGAGACGCTGTGACTTCAGTTGTGCTTTTCCCCTCTCAATATAAGATAATAATAAGATATTAGGTTTCTAATCTAACTCCATATGGAGCATAAAAAGCAAGGAAAATGAATCTAGATTCAAAAATATTACCAATGAGGACATATTTTTAGGTCTGCAAATCTCCCAAAAAAAACCTTTCCTTTGAGATGCATTTATTCAAGGATCCTCTACCACTTCTCTTTCTAACATAGCTTATTATTATGGAGGTTGTGCCAAGATCTCATCAAATTGCAAATCTTTCAGCTCCATTTCTTGCAGAAGTCTTTTTCCCCTCACAAACACACACTGGTTCAAAGAACTAAAGATCAATTAGAAGATGTGGCATGTCCTATAAAAAAATGCTTTCTGCCATCTCTGGAACGGCAATGAAATGCACATCTATGCGCAGAGAAAGAGTGAAAGAGACGACTATAAAGCCACAATGGTCCCAAACTAGCAATTAGACTGACTGTACGACGGCCCACTGCTGTCAAACCCACGCGCTGACTCAAAGACCTGAACACAACGGCCCTCTCCCCATTACACAGACACAGACAATGAATGTGGGGAAGAGGAGGAAGACGGGGAAACCAGAAAAAGACAAATCAACCAAAACATTGCAGGACACGAGTCTCTATGAACCCGTATGGCTCTTCCATAGTTCAGGAAATTACGATGCATTCCTAAGATTGCTGTAACCCTAAAATCTCACATTTTAACAGAAGAATAATGCAAATGCATTATTAGATAAATGCATAATTATTAAACTGGTTTAACTGCCAAGAATGCTGTAAACCCTAAAATCACTGTAAAAAATATGATTTAAACAGCTTTCCTGCTAATATATTACACTAATTCTTTAAAAGAAGAATCAATGCAAATGCATTAATAGATCAGTTCATGAATAAATACATAAATGCACAAATAAATGCATGTATAAATTAATAAATAAGTGCATGAATGCATTAAAAATAAATAAATCATCAATAAACAAACACACTATATTTATAATACATGCACAAATAAACAAATGCGCAAATGCATGAATAAATGTAAACATTAATAAAAATGGACAAATTCAGAAATAAATGGACAAATATAGGAATGAATGAATGAGGCACGCATTTAGGTATTAACGCACAAACTAAATGCAACTAAATGTTGCTGATTTCTCAATCCGGTCCGGAAGATACATAGAGAACAAAAGTGCACTGACCTGGAGTTCAATAGAGTCATATTCAATATCCTGCTAATTACAGTTATTCTGTGGAGTCGTCAGAGGATTGTGGGTAATGTGGTTAATTATAAGCCCAGCGCTAATGTTTGACCGGGCTGTTATTGTGCAAAAAGAAATCGTTAGACGTCAAACAGTCTCATTTATAGCGATGACCATTTTGCATGTTTTTTGTGGTGTTTTTTGAGTGCAACAGTGATGTTCGCGTCAAATCAGCTGATAATGGTAACAGTACAGCGGTGATGGCAGTGTTTTATCTTTGTGAGGTGTCAAGTCATTCGAGACAGAGAGTGCTCTCAAGCAGAAATGCCAAGGCTCTGTTATTCCTGCTACGATCTCCTCGATCACGTGTCCGTCCTGAGATAATGTGTGTGGAGCTTGACGTACAGTAATGAGAAAGGGTCAGCGGCTGGACACATATCTGGCCCGAGGGACTTACGAATAGCGCAAAGCCATTCGATTTAATGTGCTTAACCCGAATGATCTGTGCAAGGGTCCCAGATTTTTGTAAATTCTTTAAACACACGTGGCAGTCCTCTGAATGTAAAGGCCTATTCACCCTCATTTCCCCTGCGAAACAAATTTGAAGTCAACGTGAAATGAAACTTTTCATTATTCTGTTTGTCTTCGTAATCTTTATGAAATAACTGTGTCTCCCTCATAAAGACGCAATAACATTTTTACAATTTAAGGGCAACATTCTTTGATTTTTAAAATTAGACCTTCTGTTTTCTTTTTTGATTTGAATCTTCCATAGAGCCTCAACGAAAGTATGAACATCTGACCGACTCTACAAAGAGTCGCATGACAAACAGAGAACTTTCCAAATGAAAAGCTTGATTTTGCATATTATGCTTTCAGTGTGCTGTCAGACATTTAAACCGCAATATCACGAAGACGTCTGGAGGAAGAACTAAAGGCATATGAAGGTGATACAGATGCAGAAGTTTGACTCGAACCTGCTCTTTTCTGGGACAACAGACATGCAGGGTCTTACATAAAAGACAAAAGATGGTTATGAAGCCCCGCAGCCGAAGGGAAATACATGCTGTTCATTCCCCCAAGATTACAGTCTTACTGATGTGCCAAGACTCTGGCCTTGGGAGGAAATAAAGCAGCGGAGAATGAGATCTATTAGAGGAATGATAGATTACAACCAGTTAAAGCATCCTTACAGATAAAACAACATGACAGCCTCTGTCTCCGGGAAAAGTTGTTCATATAACAGCTGACACAGTCTGATCTAACGCTCTAACACACACAAACTCACAACTAAACACACTCGATTCAGTCCTTATGAGTGTTGCTGGTTTACAATAAGGTGCCATTTGTTAACATTAGTTCACGTATTAACTAACAATAAACAATTCATTTAATACAGGATTTATTCATCTTTGTTAACATTATTAAGAAAAATACACCTGAAAACTTCAGATTAAATGTCAAAAATGAGAAAAAACTGACAATTGTGAGTTAAATGCTGAATTTGATCAAAAAAAAAAAAAAAATAAAAAAAAATGTGCAAAGGAAAATAATTGCAAGGAGGAATAAAGTCTGAATAATGAGATATGAATTCAAAATTGTGAGATTAAAACTCAATTGTGGAATAAAATGTCAGAACTGCAAGATATAAATTCAGAAATGTTATGCGAAATAAAATGGAATTTGATTTTAAAAAGTCAGAAGAATTGTGAGATTCTAGTTTAGTTTTAATTCTATGCGGAAAATAAACTTTGTTTTGGTTCTGGCTCATGCACAAAGACTGCATGTGATATTAATCAACTTATGAAGGATCTTATGAAGCGATCTAAACTAAGACTCATAGATCAGAGGTTATGCAGAAGTATTAACACACCTGAGGCGAAGAGCTGAAATACAGTAAATGGCTTGTGTTTGTGCGGTTCTCAACAGTTTTAATCTGATAACAAAAATATATAAAAAAATATATGTATAAATATATATGTATTGCGTATCTGCATACAATAGAAAAGCTCTTTGAACTGCGTCTGCATTAGAAATGATATCACATGACGTCTTGATCTTGAGGCAGCGTGGCATGTCGCGGCACGCTGAAAAACACACACAGCGTGACCCAGTTTCTCATGACATGAGTTTATGAAGTCTTTTCCCAACATTAAACATTCATTTCCACGTTTGTGCTGCAATCAAGGCAAGTGCAGACACGTCTGAACTCAATTACACTAACCTCCTCCTAAAGACTCGTTTATTGCCTCATTCTGACCAACATCGAGCTTCGAGCTGGTTACAAATATTTCCAGAGAAAAAATGTCATCATACAGGTGAAATCTGGATGTTTTTGGGGGGTGTTGATATACTTTCTCATACATACTTCAGTGCAGTGAAAGTCCCTGGAAGATAATTTGGTCATTTGACTTCCTTAATTGAATTTATTTTTTACTCAAAATATGTTTTGTTTTTAATAAAATGTTCAAAATGTCAAATATATAAAATACAATATATAAAATAAATGTAAAAATAATAACTAAAATAATTTATTTAAAAAAACAATAAAAATAAATTAATAAAAATAATGTATATTAAAAATAATATCAGTTTTGACTAATATAATGTATAATATAATATAAAATAATATAATATATATTAATTATATGTAGGCTATAAATAATTTCATGAAACTAAAACTATTAAAATAAGTTTCCTGGCATAAAGAAAGAAATAAATAAAACGTAAACTTGAATTATTTCAATTTGTTGTCAAGACAACATTAATATATATATATATATATATATTTAGTTATATTAATTAGTTATATTTAGCTTATATATTAAGCTAAAATGGCAATTAAAATAAATAAAATGTATAATATCAGAAATAAAAAAACTGCTAAAATGTCACAATAAAATTACAAAATGAAATGAAAAAGTAAAATGAAAAATAAAACAGAAAATATAAAACATAATAGAAACTATTGATATAAACTATAATATTTTTAGTTAGAGATACTAGACATAAACAACTTATTTATTAAAACAATTAAAGATCATGTTGACAAAATAAACACTAACATATTATGGTTATAAAAGGTTCTGACTGTGACAAAATCATTTTTAGATTTAAAAAAAACTTATAAACTTGATTTATAAGCTTGCTTCCTCATGAGGACCTAAGAAATATCCCCACAAGGTCAGAATTTACTAGTATTCCTATCTCTGTGGGGACAATTAGTCCTCATAACAGGACTAATACCAGGTGCACACACACACACACACACACACACATGTTGGGTTTACATGTTTTATGGGGACATTCCATATGTGTAATGGTGTTTCTACTGTACAGACTGTATGTGCTATAGTCCTACACTGACCCTACACCTAAACCTACCCCTTAC
>JAUMHQ010000044.1:18231846-18244522 GCA_032361165.1 Enteromius paludinosus | reverse complement strand
CTACATACCTTCTATGTACATATCAGAGAACAATTTAAAATATTCTCTCAATGCATTCTATGGCACCTTTAAAATGTATTGAATACAGTGTACAGTAAGTCCATTTAGACAACATGCATAAATATAAATGTAGGACAGTTATGATTACAATTATAGTATGTAGCCTATTCATATTTATAATTATTATAATTTTAAATGGGCTTTTATTATACGTTTTCATTTTGATTTCAGAAATTTTTATGTGAGCTTCTAACATTTTATTGTTATTTTTAAATATTTTTTATTTAGCTCTTGTTGATTTTTATTTCTGTTTTATGAATTTGTTTTCTGCTTTTGTCCTTATTTGTGTATGTGTGAGTGTATTTACTCATTTTAATATAATTTTTTGTTTTCATAATTTTATTATTTCAAAAAACTTAATTTCATTTAGCTTCCACTTTCCACTTTATTCATCTAATATTTATATTTGTTTTGTTTTAGTGTCATTTCATTCATTTTGTACAGTAATAGCTTGAGTTCAGAGCTTCCCAAACTTTCCAATATGAAGAGAAGTGTTGCACTATATGCAGCTTTATTATATTAAAATATATTACATGAAAAAGTGCATAGACAAAAAAAAAACATATGTAATAATGTAAACCTATTTTATTCAAAAATGTATTTATTGATTTAATGCAAAGTTAAAAATGATAAAACTTAATCTTAAATTAGAAAAGAATACCATGCCACCCCTCGTGATATGGTGTGGTCATCCAACTTTTACCCACAAGCCCTGGTTTTGGTTTCTCTGCTGTAGTTTTAGTTAGCACCACTGATGATGGCAGGTTTGTTGATCTGTGTCCCTCAGAAAGCCGGCGGATCTTCAGGATCTCGCTCCGGGAACCAACCCTCCATTCATGACCTTTAACGGAGAGGTGCTGGTGGATGTCAACAAGATCGAGGAGTTTCTCGAGGAACGACTGGTCCCACCACGGTACTTTCTATCGCTTCACCTGCCACTGCCTCCGATCCGTACTACATTCCTCAAAAAAATCAGTACCAGTTTATAATAAATGCACGCTGTGAATCATTGATTCTCCTATAGCCACATCAGAAACAGTTCATGTTTTTTAACTTTAGGTATCACTCTTGGTTAACTTTGAAAGAAGAACATTAAAAAGTGCTTAATATGAAAAATTGATATCATGGGGAAGGGGTCACGCATCTCAAGCAAGCAACTTTGCGCAAGATGGTGATTGTCAATTCCCTATAGAGAGATTGAAAGTAAAAACTGACGGCTAACACTGCATTAACTGTGCATATTCTCTCTGAGACAGTTAACCAGAGATGAATAGAACAGCTGTATTTACTGTATAATGCCTACGGTATGTTGGAGCAATGCTTTATAAAGAATGTACTCACTATTTACTAATGCTTAACTAATGATTCATACCATGCAGTTGTTATAAAGTTTTACCTAAGAAGCATAACATTTAACCGTGGTATATTTTAAGATACCCAAAGTTGGCAGCAAAGCATCCAGAATCCAACACAGCAGGAATAGACGTGTTTGCCAAGTTTTCTGCCTACATCAAGAACCCTCGTAAAGAAACTAATGAGGGTGGGTTTAATTGTTTTTTATTGAAGACTGTGATGATTCTCTCTTCTTCTGTAATTGTGTTATGATCTGGTGTGTGTGTGTAGGTCTGGAGAAAGCTCTTCTGAAGTCTCTGAAGAGGTTGGATGAGTATCTGCTGACGCCGCTGGCCGAGGAAATAGATGCCAACAGCATGGATGATCCCGGCGTGTCCAGTCGCAGTTTTCTGGATGGACCGGACCTCACGCTGGCCGACTGTAACCTGCTGCCCAAACTACACATCATCAAGGTTTCCAACGCTCATTCTATGACTTTTCTTGCCTTTTTGTGCATAAAATTTATCTTTACTTTCCTGAAAGTATGCAAGATCTGTTAAATAACGTGAAAAGTTAACTAAAACTAATTAATCTAATTTAAATTTCAGTTGAATTGAAAAAAAGTACATAAACTTATACATTTTAAAATACTTTTGTATTTGGAGTGAACAACATTTGAGCACATGAAAAAAAAATTGAAGGTCGTGTTATCATCACAAAAAAATATAGCAGAATCTAAAATATATTACTGATTTTACATAATAATCTTGTTCTAAAATTTAAAATAAAAGTTTTCAATTACTGAAATATTAAAATAATTGTTATATGTGGTCTCAGACAAGGGTTAGTATAGTTAACTGAAAGTAAAATCATTAAAAACAAATGCTTTTAAAAAATGCCTTTAGATAGAATAAACACTAATGTATATATATATATATATATATATATATATAAAGATAAAATGTAAAACTACAAAGCTGAAGTATTAATGTAGTTTAACTTAATGTACTAAAATAACTAAAATTATATAAATTTTGTCTATTAACTATAGATTATTCACTTTTATTTCAGTTTTTATTTTAGTTATTTGTATAAAATATACATTTGAATATTTATGTGATATAAAAAAATATGTAAATATGAATCTAAAAATAGTAAAATAAAAAAATATTATAATTGTAACTTTTACTTTTTTTTTTTTTTTTTTAATATTGCAAATAAATTATGTAGTTGCACAATAAATATAATGGCACACATTTTAGTCGTCTTGGCATGCATCTGCTGGATTTCCAGTTTCACCGTCTCCATACTCTGTCTTGCAGATTGTTGCCAGGAAGTACAGGTGCTTTGAGATTCCTGCCGAGTTGACCGGGGTTTGGCGATATATGAACAACGCCTACAAGAGAGAGGAGTTCATGAACACCTGCCCTGCTGAGCGCGAGATCGAGTTCGCTTACCTGGACGTCGCCAAGAAGATCAAATAGTTCAGGATGATGAGACAAGTAGTGTTAGCTCAGAGCACTCTGTGTGCGTGAGTGTGTGTGCATGTGTGCGTGTGCGTGTGTGTGTGTGTGTGTGCGCGCTCACTGGTGGAGCTGCACTATGGTATATTGATCATAAATTAGTAGACTGGCATACATTTTCCTTCAATCAATGGCAGGACCAGGAAAATAGTTAAAGACCAGACAAAGAGATAAAACACTCTTTAACAATCAATCTGTCTTCTTAGATGATATAGACAGAGTATTATATAGATAGACTTGATATTCACCAAGGCCTTGACCAAACCTCAATCACCTTTGAGCTACGGATCTCTATATTATTTCTGGATTTTTCCTTCTATTTTTTCCTTTCATATTTTTACTTATGCTTCTTCTGGTCAGGCCAGTATATTTTCACATACATTTTTCTATATTGCATTTTATATTGAAAGAAATCAAGTTTATTTTACAATATCACCATATATGTTTAATGAAACTCTCCTTTTGTATCATCACACGAGGCTATCAACCACATGTTTACTACGTTACTGATTTCCCAAGTGTAGGACGATACTGCTTCTTCCTTTGTATTTGATTGTTGTTGTATAATCGATGCACAGAATTTGTTGAAACACGCTATTTATGCAACCATGTAACCTTGAGTGAACGCCTTATGAACCTCTGACGAGGAGACTTTAATTAAACTAATCAGAATTCATCATTAAGCCTTGATGGTTTTTAATTTCCTATCCCCGTGATGAACGAGAGTCGTGTGAAGAGTGAGATCTTGATAGGAATGAAATGAAAGACTCTTTTGACTCCGAAGGGTCTCGATGAACATCACCCAAGCAACGGCAGCTCTTTGAACAATCCGATCGATCTCGAAGGCGTAATATCAACAGCTTCGTCTTTTTAGTCGACTTCGTCACCATAGTGACCTCTGCGTTCGAGCTCACTCTTTAAACGCTTTGCAATGATCACCGAGAGAGATAGCCGTAGAAAAATAAAGTTCTCTTTATTATCACAGTATTTTTTTTGCATGCTTGGTCATTTTTATTGGAGCTTGCAACAACGAAGGTGTTGTAGATGAAAGGTTAAGAGCATTTTGTGCACAAAGTCAAAGGTACACACGTCACAGAGGTCAGAGGGGTCAGTCGTGTTATTGACGGTCCTTTGAGAAGAGTCGAAGCATCTCTGTTTGAGAACAGGATTTGTTGCTTGATGAAACGAGGGAGAAATGGGCTGCTCGTCTCAGTTCTGAGAGCAGTACTTCCAGAAGCACACTGTTTTTGGAGAAAGATCAACAGTTTTATTGTGTTTATCACACACATGGCAAGCTTTTGTTATAAAGACTGGCTGGTTTGCATCATACCTCGCTTGTTAGTTTTCTTAGCTGACGGAGGAGACTTTTTAAAGGCTTTTCCGTTGAGTTTGGGGTCCATTTGGTCAGTGCTGGCCTTCGCTGAAATCCCACCGCTGTCTATAGTGGTCGCTGTGGTGGATTTCAGGTTTCCATCTGTTACTGTCTGCAGGTTAGAAAACATTTTATATTTTATAAATACTACAATGCCTTTAATTGATATTTATATACTGTATAAAAATAGTTCTGAACATATATTTTGTATTTAATTAATTTTTATATCTGAACATACCATTTTGTTCTTCTTCCCAGTACTTCGTCCGTTGCTACTTCCTTTGATGAAAGAAAGAAACAAACAAAAAAAATGCATTCAATACTATATCATTCAAAAGTTTGAGGTCAAATGTTTTTGAAAACGTCTCAAGGCTGCATTTATTTGGTCAATAAGTGTTATTTTAATATAATTTATGTATTATTATATTATTTTGTTTTTATATATTAATTTTTAATTTTAATACTTGTTTAAGTTATAATGCATTTTTTAATTTTTATTTTGTAATAAATCTAGTTGTTTTAGTCATTTTAATGCTCAAGCCTAAACTTTATTTCCATTAGTTTTTGTAAAAAAAAAATTTATTATTTAATACATTTAATTTAAACTTTATTTCAGAAAGCAAAACATATTATTAATATAGTTTACATTTTTATTTAAAATGACACTAATAGAAAGTACTCAGAAAACTGTTAAATATGACAAAATAGCAGTTTTCTTTGTGAATATATGTTAAAATATAATTTATTCCTGTGATTAAATCTGAATTACTCAACTCTTCCGTCTCATAATTCTTTAGAAATCATTCTAATTTGCTGATTTACATTTCTGATTATAATCAATGTTGAAAATAGTTGTGCTGATGAATACTGTTGTTGAAATGGATAAAAATCAGATTTTTATAATTTTTTTATTTGAAACAGAGAAAATGAAATATTTTATAACGTCTTTTTCTGACACACCTCTGGTTATGATGGTTATTCGATGGCTCAGTGTGCTGTTCATGAACTTGTGAAGCTCTTCGAGAGCACTGAGCATCTTCACGAGCTCCTCTCGTGCAGCCGGTTCGCCGGTGACTGGATCTGATTGGTCGGCTGCTGACGGAGTGTCGAGCTCGTTTGAATCAATGAGCTTGGACGGTCTGAGCAGTCTGTTGTTCTCTGCTCGCCGCTGGGAAACAGGTGAACGGGTTGCGCGGTCAATCCTCAGAGCTCCATCACGAATCTCCTCGTGTCCATCAGAAAGAAGCGTTAGTGTCTTAAAGGGATTATTGACACTCGTGTCTAAGCTTTTGTCTCTGATGTTTGGGCTACTTGTCGCTGTAATCATTTCGTCTAATGCTTTCATCGCTACAGTTTTTCCATCTTCGTCTGGAAACGTCGTCAATGGTCTGGTCTTCAGTAGTTTCTCAAAAATTTTCGTCGCTTGTGCTGCATTTTCCTCAACTTTGCTCCATGGATCTGCAAAGAAATACCAACACTTCAGGGCATTTATGAATCCGTAACTGTAGCGCAATTCTAGAGTCCCTTTTAGTTAGCCTATGAGCTGCCGCCAAAAAAGCAATCCGGCTTTCTTCGCGGAATTTCGTTCCCGCTCTCAATGTTTGGCGGTAAGCGTGAGAAAACAAACAACCTTTAAAGATTTTTAATTGTAAAGTAACGTTTTCAAAGCATTAAATTAATTGAACCAGTAGAGCTCGAAACGCCACACTCTGGTCAAAACTGTGTAAAAGTAACAAAACTCTAAAACATACAAAATTCCTCTTCTTCTTCTTCTTTTTTGGTCTAAACAGGCCAATTAGTGCTCTATTAGACATAGGTCCCAATGGCAAACCATTGACATTTTGAAGCCTCATTTACTTGGGCAGCTCCAAAATACTGGTTCTAAAAAAAATGATTGGCAAAGTTTTCAAATTAGCGTCACAAAATAGCTGCTTTAAAAGCTTTGTGAAATGTAAATTCATTCATTATTTACTCACCCTGGTGTAATACGTAACCTGTATGACTTTCTTTCTTATTTGCAACATAAGATATTTCGAACCTTTAGTAGCCAAACAGTTTCGGTTCCCACTGACTTCCACTGCATGGACAAAAAAATACAACGGAAGTCAATGGGAACAGGCCAGGGTTTGGCATGAATAAAAAGTCATACAAGTTTGAAAAAACACAAAGGTGAGAATTTTCATTTTTGGGTGGACTGGCCTTTTAACCTCCATTTTTAAACTCTTTTAGAGCTCAGTGGAATGCAATTTAATTAGTTTCAGCTACAGTAAAGTTTGTGTCGTTTAGTGGTGTGCCGATCTAAGACCTGTTGACACGGAATTGTTCCCATACCCATAGAAACACGTCAATGGGAATGCCAATGCACTGAAGCACCCTGAGAACATTGAAAAGAGAGACATCCCAAACTTCAAACATCCCCTAAAAGGCCTTTTCTTGGCTTGGACAAACATACAAGATATAACAGATGATAAATGCCTTTTGTCCGAGCAACTTTCCTCATCATCATTCTGATCTTAGAGGTGGACACTGACAAAGCGCTTGTTCACACTCATGTACAAACACATGCGGAGCCGCTCTTTGCCTGTGGCCATGTTTACAGAAGTCTTGGGGAAGTCAGCGAGTTGTTAGGACGACCGCAGTGATGTCATAGGTGGGGTTTCTGGTCTCAGAAAAACCAAGAAAGACATTTGTAAACACTAAACTTGCCATCACTCCATTAAAAACTCTTTGAAGGGCCTCTTGATAAAATACAAGTGTTATTATCACATTCATCAAAGGCAGTCGTGACCATTTTTGCAGTGCACCAGATTCCATACATGCATATGGTACTAAATTAGCATGACCTGAATTGCAATGATTATTTGAGCAGTCTTATTATTTTAAGAACACTGTTTGTGCATTTACTTCCAGCTAATGAAAAAATTCTATACATATTGTGACATTCCCGTTAAGTTATGAAAACATTACACTGTACTTCTGAATGTTCTTCTTAAACATTTTTGCTTCTGCAAATGTTCCATTCCATTTTACCTTTTGAGAACATTATTAAAGGTCAAATAACTATTGTAGAATTGTTACTGGAAGAATGTTTGTTCATAACCTTGAGAGAACACACTGAGAATGTCATATTGTTGCATGGTGGAGATATACTGTGCACATCCAGGTCAAGAAGTTCTGTAAGACCGTCAGAATTAACCCAAATAAGATCTGCTGAGACTTAATGACCTAATTCATAACCCTGCTTGAAATCCCTGAGCCAATTTTAGCTGGAAACCTGAGTGCAACAGCAGATTTAAGGTTTGCACACACTGGAAGTGCGGACAGCACAAGACCAACAGAAGACCACAAGAGTCGGCGCCACTAGACTAATTATCTTGGTCCAGCGCCATCTCTGAGTCGGTAGGCTTGACAACAGTGAAACGAACATCTCACAGGACGGGGAAATCACAAATGAGATCTCATTAATATCTCAATGTCACCTTCACATACTTTAATAATAAAGGTTCTATGAATGACAACTCTTGACTAATATGGTTGTGTTTTTGATGATCTGAACAATTCTCAAAACATTTATCCTTAATCTTATAGATTTGTTTGCAAAAAAATTAAAATTTGAGGGTCTCTTAACAAGTTGCTTACTAGCATGCATATTACTAGAATAATAGCAATTTATTAGTCGAAATTAAGCACATATTAATGCTGTATTCTACATTAAATTATTCTCCATCCCTATAGCCCAATACCAAATTAACAACTACTATACTGACTATTAACAAGCAGCAAATTGGGAATGTTTTGAGGGGAAAGTCACATATATATATATATATATTGAATAAGTGTTCCCTTTTCCAAATTTTTAAATCAAGATACATTTATTTGAGGACAATGATTTAAAATTTTAAGGCTAGTTTACTGCGTGAAACAAGAAGAAAAAAATATCTAAATGCATTCTTTTGAATTTTTTTTCTTAATGCACTGACTTTTTTTTTGTTCAAGTATAAACCTAACGGTCATTTTACTTCTCAAGTAAATGGATCTTTATTTGAGAACATTTGTACCAAAACATTTTCCAAGAAGTGCATGCACTAATTAAAGTAGTTTTAGATCAATGCATGAATGTAAACTGTGAGCTGATTTTGACTGGTCTCACCTCCATCAGCTGGTTCTCCAAAAGCATCTGGTTCTCCAGGCGTCAACGGAGCAGCATCCAACACCGAAGCGACAGTCAGCAGAGCAACTGTGGTCAATAGTTTCAACATCTCAGTGACCTGAAGGTGAGATGGTCCCGCTGTGAAAGAGAGCTCTCAGATCAATCTTAAAAAGGCAAACTGTAGACTCTTTAGCACTGATGCGCCTCTGAGATGAGAAGGCTTGTCAAGTGTGTTACTTTACAGTATTTCACGCCGCTCTTCTTCTACCGTCACGCCACATCCACCGGGCCTTTTAAAACGAGACACCCACACCGACACCGTCCAATCAGGCCGCTCTGCCCGTCCAGGCCCGGTGTGACATTTGGGGCCGTGTTTGGCTTCGGGGTCTCCATTGTGAAGGCGGCGGCAGGCTGTGGGCCCTTCTGCGTCAGAGGCCCTTTCTACTCCGGCCCCTGTGCAAACACATTAAGAAGTGCCTTATCACTGCTTACACAGCAGCGCACCCGATGACTTTGTCCACTCCTCGACGGGGTCAAAAGGGCCATCCCGAATTCGGACGACGTTTGATGCGTGCGCCAATGCAAATAGCCCTCATGTATATGAGAAGAAATTAGCATGACTTGAAGTGCAGGACGAGAAAAACGAGAAAACAAATGCATTCGTCACCATTATTTCATCTAATCAGTCACACTTATGTAAAACATTTGTTACAGCAATTTAGTTTTGATGTCATCATATCACTCATTTACAGTAGTTATTTCAGTATTTTTGTTTGTGATTTTATTCATATTTTGAATTAGCTTTTATTTACAGCTTTTTATTTTTACAATATTAATACAGATCTAATTCATTTGCATTTCAGTTAAGTTTTTCCTTGTGAAACTGAGAGGCAGCATGCATTGGTGCATTAAAACAAATCATAAACTTAAAAAATATGTTATGTAAATATGATGTGCTTTTTTGATATAGCAGTATTTTTGTTATATGCAGTTGACACATCTACAGTATGTAGGCAGTCATTAATAATATTAAATTTTTGCCATGATAAAAATCTGTTTGCTGTAAATCTGTAGCTGCAGTAAACCAAACACATTTATGCAATATAATACTAATAATAATGATAATAATATGTCCATGAGTCCATGAACACTGATGTTATCATACCACTTTTTTCACACTATAACTTTAGTTATTTGTGTATAATTATATTATTTATTATTTGTTGAATTTTTTTATTATTATTATTTTAAATGTAATTACATTGTAATTTTTACATTTTAAAATTTAAAGTTGAATTTTTTTGAAAAATCTTTATTTTACATTTTATTTCAGCTTTATTTCAATTAATGATTCAAATAGTTTTACTATATTTGTGGTTAACAATAACAACAGTGCAATCTTAAATGAAATAAGGAACAGGAAGTGACATCATCTCCAGGAGCCATTAAAAGCTGGTAAGTTCTACTCTAATTGGTTGCCAGGGTAATCTGGGTGTATTTTTTTTATTGGTCAAGTCTATTCTTGGCTGTGTTTCCCAAAGGCACTGTAAGCTTAGTTACAAAGCAATGGAGCTACGATCAACTTATGCTTCTGGGAAATGCAGCCCTGCAGGTCTATTGCATTTCCCCCCTTTTTTAAATGGTGACATGATTTGAGGAATCATTCATATCTAGAACCATACATGCTGTACTGTATGCACACATCTCTAATGAAGCACATTTCTTTAGAATGCAAGTAATAAAAGCTGTAAAGTTTGGATGGGAAACCCTGTGTGTTGCTGCTGGAATTGAATGACACAGGAAGTGTCCGTTAGTGTTTGCTCTGAGCGTGATGTCAGGAGCGAGGGATAAGAATGCAGTCAGAGACGAGGATCAGAGACTCAATGGAGGTTGCTGGGAAAGGAGAAGACGACCTGAGAGCATCCAGCAATTCATTACCCTTTTAGAACGCCATCAGCATCTCTGTGAGGAAGCAGCGCCAACACTCATGTCCTAACACACACTGTCTCTGCTGTGGCCAAGAAAGTAGCCTTTTCTTGTTTGTTTGTTTGTTTGTATACCAGGTTTAGAGATAAATTCCGAATTCTGCAGGAGCCAGAACAAACCCAAGACCCTGTTATGGATTTGCCAGGCTCTACTGCCAGCTGATCACAGCGCTCATTCTCCCCAGAATTCTAATCAGCATCACCTGTCCCATGGCCCGACCGGCACCCAAGGGATTCCTGGTGCAGTGCTCGCTATCAGGAGCAGCATAACAGTGTGCAGAAACTATCTTGGCACAAGCAACACCCACTATCTCATCAATACAGTCATTCATTACTCATTTCAGAGAGGTTTTTGATTGCACAAATGGTGAGGTTTCTGCGGGTGAACAGTGAACTTTCTCAAGGTACTATTATCAATAAATGCCTTAATGATTGTACTCTCTTGTGTTGGAGTCATTTTGTCACCTGTTTTTGAGTTGTTACTACCCCATATGTCTGCAACCACATCCCACTAACCCCTAGGTCCGTTAAGGGATGTAACAATGACTATACATGAAAATTCATTGAAATTTTGCACCCTCGCAGCGGCCAGCGGATGGAATGAGCAGACACTTCTAACATCCTACCATCAGGGTTTGGAACCCAGACTTTGGCTGATGTTGACTGCATATGATGACTCCGTTGGATTGGAAAAATACATTCAACTTTCTGTTCGCTGTTCAACCCGTATACAGTCCTGTCTGTCTGAAGGCCCGAGCACTGCAGAATCGACCAACGAGCCCGTAACTTCAGCCAGTAACTTCATTGCCAGGCAACTCTGCCGCCAGCTTGGACTCAAGAACACCCCAACTGAAACCGTCTACCAGGTCCAGTCCATAGTGGAAAGCCATTGAGTCGCAGAAATGTGAGATTCCGAGCTGGACCACTGTCACTGCCGGTCGGCCTATGTCATTCCGAAGAAATGTACTTGCTGGTTCTGGAGGGTTCCGCCACGGATGTAGTATACAGCATAATCCCATTCTCTCTTGGAAGATGGGGGAAGTCCTAAAGTGGGGCCAACACTGCTGTCCTTGATGTTTCCCAAATCCATGAATCAATCCGTGAATATTTCTTATATTCGTTTAGTGAGGTGTTCTGTTTGAAAAGAGCAGCTCAGCTACCACCACTGGTCTCACTCCCTTCCGGTGCGTACTCGGCTTCCAGCACCCTCTGTTCCCATGGTCCGGCAAACCCTCTGATGTTCCAGCAGTGGATTACTGGTTCCAGGAGAGTGAGAGAGTCTGGGACGAGGCACACCATCGTCTACAACGGGCAGTTCACAGGCAAAAGACGACAGTAGATCGCAGAAGATCAGAGGCACCCAATTACCAACCGGGCCACAAGGTTTGGCTATCCAAACGAGATAATTACTTGCGCCTGCCTAGTAAGAAACTTTGTTATACTGGAACAGATCAATCTCGTCATCTACAAAAAGTCCAGCTTCCACCCCCGTACAAGATCCATGCCACATTTCACGTATCACTTCTCAAACCTTACCACAACCCCGTTTCTCTTCCCACAGACCCTGGCCCAGCTGAAGAACCCCCTCCTCTAATTGTAGACGAAGGAAGGTCAAGGTCACGGGAGGACGTCCTAGATCCATTCCACCCATCCAGATTGTCCTGCATCCAGAGGAAGAGGAAGACCACCACAACGTCGTAGAATTCGGCCTTCTGGAGAGAGCCATGGAGGAGGGGATAATGTTACAGATCTGCCAGGCTTTACCCCCAGCCAATCACAGAGCTCACTCTCCCCAGAATTTTAATCAGCATCACCTGCACCGCATCATCACTCAGCCAGTGTCCGGGCTCATTTCTACAAAGTGGACTTAACCCTATACTCCTTGAATTGTGACTACTAAAGTACTTACCCTGTACTTACCTCCTTGTTCTCCTTCGTTCCAGTTTGTCTCCTTCGTTCCTAGAAAGTCCCAGTGTTTGTGGTATGTGGTTGTCTGTCAGCTCCAACGTGTCTCCTCATCTCCTGGAAACGATAAAGATCTCCATTATTCTGCCTTTACGAACTGAAACGATCCCACTTTATGTTAAGTGTCCCTAATACCTGTGTACTTCCATAGTAACTAGATGTGTATGTAGTATGTAACCACAATGTAAGTACACATTGCTACATAGTATCTCCAGCTGTAATATTTCTGTAACTTCACACATGTAACACCCCTCAGAATGGTGTGTGTGAGTACAAATGTGTAACAGGA
>JAUMHQ010000044.1:18181005-18222962 GCA_032361165.1 Enteromius paludinosus | reverse complement strand
GAATTTGACTGTTTTTCAGTCGTCTTTTGCAAACACTTGATTTCTATAAGAAGTAGGAAACGATGGTGTTTGAGACTACGTTAAACAGTGGGTTTGATGGATTCTGTCATGTGTTAGTTGGTTTGTTTCTCTAAAACATTGCATCCTCTTTGATCAAATGACTTGAATCTGTTGTATATCAGCAAAAAAATTATTTGATATTTCGCTTCGCAGAGTCACAGATTCACCCCCCCACCCCTACGAATTTAATGCTTTTTGTGAAAATGATATTTTTGCTTCGTTACATTCTTTAGATGCTTAAATCATATTTAATTTGCCTTTAAACCTGCCAAAAAAAGAAAATAATTTTGATTTAAAAACATGTTCATCATAAAGACATTTGTGTCGTTGTGTTTTGTATCACATCATTGACCTTCTGTTGACCTAAAAATCTTAATATGGATTATTAATAACAACACAGCCACTGCAATATTGTAGACTTGTAGAAATCAGCAAAAATATTTAGTTGCTTCACAGAAGTAAAATGACACTGTTGGCGTGATCATTTTGCTGTAAGAGTTAGATATTAATACTTATGGCCACAACAATACAGATGTAATAATAATAGCCAGAGCATATTATCTTACTTTCAGATATTTTTACCCTGAAATGCACTGAAATAAATTTCTAGAGTGTTGTATTGTTACATGGATCAATTGCCTTAAAAGTACATAATCATGTGAGAGGCATATCAAAGCTATTGATGTTTTTGGAGTCAATTAACTGCTTAATTATGTCATTCAAATCCATTAACTTTCCTTTCCATTCAGCAAATGAAACCCATGCAGCAACCTTCACAGACTGTTTGATGCAGCAGCAAAAGTTTTACTCATAGAGAATCACTCAATCATTCTCTCTTACAATAAGACCGTTGTTTACTTCTAGGTCAAGCTTTCATATTCTTACAAGAATGCACTTTGAAATCTTTTTAAAGACAGCGATGTCGCCACCGTGATTTATGGCTTGATTTGAAGCAGGAGGGGGGGGGTCAAGTGACATTCGAAAGTACCCATAAGTCCATTTCCAGAAACAGCATGCAGTCTAGAACCTGACAGAGATACGGTGTTATTGAAAGAATGGACATTACATTTAATTAAATATATATAATAAATTGTCAATGATGTAGCAAACAATGAAAAATGCTGAGGAAAATGTTTCTGCATTCTGCATTAAATAGAGTATTTTGCATATTTAATTTCACTTTTTTATTTCACTTTTTTAAGGATTAAATTTTTTTCATTACATTTTAAGGATGGTTTAACAACTTTTTGGCTCAAAATATTTTCTATACATTTATATTTTCTATACAGTCTTCTGTTGGATATTACAACGGTGTCATGGCCTTTGCATTTATCTTATATCAGAAATATATTTTCATATTTTTCTTCAGAATTGTACAATTTCAATGTGAATTATTTTAATATTTAACCTTTTGGCATTAAATGTAAAAAACAAACAAACAAAAAAACATTACATATGTACGTGCGTACGCAGAGCATGATCAGCACGCCAACTGGGCTTTCATACAGGCAGCTTGTACTGCAGGAGGCGATAGACAAGCATCTTTCTGTCGTATTTTCCAGCGTTATTCTTCGAACACTACATGCTTTCTCTGCACCTGCTACACGCTTCTGCGCCGCCCCTGTGTGCTCTCATCTGTTAACATGGGCTCCGAAATATAAATGCGCTGCTTGCACCTTGCTGACGCGTGCGGTGTGAAACCGGCGTAAACTCGACATGAGATACCAAAAGAAATATATAAGTATATGTTAGAAAAAAAATACTAAGTATATGTTACATCCTGCTAAAATGTTTTGGGACAACATGTAAAAATATAAAAATGGATATTTGTTTGACTTTTTTGACTTTTGACTTTAATGTAATTTAATTCAGTAATATAAAGATATTACTGTTATTTAATTTTGTATAGTTTAGTTTTAATTTGTTGTTGCTAGATTGCACTGTATACTGTATCTCGGTTGGGAAATACAGATTTCAGTATTATTAGTAATCTGTGTGTGCATTTTCCTTTATAACAAGCAAGTTGAATCCAACCACTTATATATCGTATCGCAATCGCAAATCGCAATTTTGACCTTAATAATTGCAATGTGACATGTTTCCCAAATCATGCAGCCCTAATATATATATATATATATATACTATATAAGAAGTTATATATATATATAATAATATATTAAAATATAAAACCAAAAATGAGATAATTCTATATTTTAAATATGTTGCTGAAAAATGTTGGGGATGGGCTACTTGTTTGACTGACCAATTAGCAGAAGGAGTGTTTGAGAAACAGTTCCATTAATGGTGGTGAAATGTGTGAAACACAGCAGTCTTAGAAGAAAATAAGAAAACATGGGTCTTAGAAGCTTCTTAAAACTGAACTGTGAATATTTATTTCCCATTATCACCCTTTGGGGTCTGTTTTGCAGTCTGTTTGATATCCTACTTCTGTTCCTTTCCGCAGCATCGCATCTCGTGTGGAGCGTTGACTAGCTAGTTAATTGAGAGCCTCCCGAGACCCCGACTAGTTTGAGAAGAACCAAGTGAAATGGGATTGTTCTCTCGGGATCAACGGAGGAGATTGGAAGAGCCCAGGGGAGAAGCATTGAAGAGCGGAGGCAAGGCAGGCCATGACAGGTAAACAACAACGACCCCCCCTGTCCAGGAACTAGTGGGCTGAAACTAAGGAAGGGGCGAATGGGATGTTTTTAATGTGGAGTTGAAATGGAAATTCTGTTGAGCCTGGTAAACAGACTGTGTATGTTTTCTGAATTCGGCTTTCCCAATGTTTTAACCTTTTTAAAACGCATCATTTGTGTTTTTTCTGTCTTAATATATCTAATGTTTTGGTGAAAGTCTTCTTTTTTATTGTAATTTTAGTTATACCTACAAAGAAATCCAGTATTCACAGAATAGCTTTCAATTGCACATAAAAATAAAAATAAATAAATAATAATAATAAAAACTTAATGACAAAATTATATCTATGTATATGTAATGTGTGTTAACAGAAGATCAAGCTTAAGTTTAACAAGATATTACATAACTTGCAGATATTCAAGTCAAGACAAACTGTCAAACATTTAATATAGACAAGAGTGTTGTACATTCTCTTATTCCCTTAAAAAAAGAAAGGGACAATATTTCCTGTGCTGATAATTTTATGCAAAAGCCAATTTGAGCTTTGGGCTATCATAGGAAATCAATGCACGTTAACAGTTTATTTAGCATTTCTCATGTCATTAGCCTTAATTTCAAGGTGTCTCCGGCGTCCTCTGACCTCCAAGAAGTGAAATGCTGAACCTTGACCCCAGTAACAGAGATTCCCTGTTGGATTTGTGTTACACAACAGGATGAATCCTTGTTACTGAGAATAAGAGATCAGATGTTCTCCTGGACCTCTGAAGACTAGCGTTCTCTGCCGTTCTGAAAAACCAATAAGAAATACAGATTTGACTCATTTCATTGGTAAATTAGTATAAACAGGTTAGAGGTGCATCATTAGAGTGTGTGTGGCAGTATGTGGTGGTTCTCCCAGGTCCCTTGTGACACAGTCGATGGCAGCTAACAAAGCGGGGTTAAACAGATTAAGTGAAGTGTCTGATTGTTTGACCTTAACTCCTGTTGTTCTCCCATCCCCCTGTGTTTTTGTGTTTGGGGAAGGAAACTTAAATCAGCAATTAACATAAATAATTAACTACTCCCTGAGATTAATTATTAATGTGTCGGAGGAGTGATTGCTCCCACTTGAGACTGAGATAGCACCTCTAGAGCAGGGAAAAAAAGCCCACCACTTACTTTTGTTGGCACTTTCACCTTTTAGTTGGAGAACTCTTTCTGTTTTAGGAAATAAAGTACTTTCTATTACTATTTGATAAATAAAGTTTAACTCCCGTCATTATACATTACTATCACTCTGTTCTTCTGTTTGATAATGTCCAGTGCTTTGCTACAATCTGTATTGTTAAAAGCGCTATATAAATAAAAGTGACTTGACTTGACTTAGGGTGTTTTTTTTGCCCATTAAAGAAAGTTCACAAATGGGATCTTTTTAAATATCTCAATTGTGTATTTAGTGTTGTTATATTGTTATTTATATACCATTATATTTTTCATGAAATTTTTTTTTAATTTTAATTTCAGTTATTATATTAATTATTTTGTCACTTTTCCTTTTTTTTTTGGCTAAAATATATTTTTTCTTTAAGTAATTAATTGTACTACTTAAACAGCTTAAACATATTTTATTTGAAGTATCTGCCAAGGCCTTATTATTTAAAACATTTTATAATTTTTTTAATTAAAGTTTGCCATACATTTTATTTTATATTTTAATTTATTGTAAGCATTATTTCAACTATTAAAGCAATGAGATGAAATTACTTTTTGGAATTTTGCCAAAGTGCATCTTTTTTCTAAAATGTTGTCTTCCTTTTTTTTTTCATTTTAAAAGTTTCAGTTTGAAAATGTTATTTTGTCATTTCATTAATTTTTTATATTTCTGTTTAGGTTTTAGATCTTCAGCTTAAACACATTTTATTTTAGTTAGTTGCCAAGGCGACATTTCTAATTTTCATCTATGTGTTTTAGGTTGAAGTATTTTTGGTCTAGAGTTTTTAATGATTTGCTTTATTTCAGCTAATTTTAAATTTTAAGCATTATGTTTTAAGAGTTATTCATAAACAATAACAATACTGAAACTTAACAGCAAAAGATTGCTAAAGACTGCTTTAGTGCGTCTCAACTGTTTTCTGTAGAGTTTTAGAAGAAAACTTAACACTGTAATATTCAGCATGAACAAGTTCTACCGAGGACAAATGATCTATAATATCCACATTCATTTCAGAATATTTTTAATAGTGTCCATTTGCTCTTAATTTAATCTCATTACTGCATTAAAATAAACTATTGAGGTCTGGCGTATAACTGTCTGGGTTTTCAAAGACTTTCTCCTGTACATTTTCTGCTCCTTTTCTTTGCAGGTCTGGTCGAACTTGACACACACTGTCTCTCTGTTCTTGTCGTCTTGTCTGTAATTCTGTCTTTACACCTTTATCTACTCTGATCCCTCTCTCACTGTTTGTGTACTCTGAGCGTCTGTATCATGTTGCTGAGATCTGGCTTGTTAATTGCTCGGTAATTACAGTGCTTCTGTTGATCTGTTCATTTCACAGCGCTGCTACAAACCTTTTAGGCTGTCTGCTGGAGCTCAGACTCTATTGGATTTGGCTCATGTGCCGGTCTAACGCTCTGAGAGCTGCTCTAATGTACAGTCAGCCGCTCCACATGCACTTCCTCTGTCGTGATGCACTTGTCTGTCTGGACAACTGTTGCGTCTGCAGCACCCAGACAGCTGATCTGATCTGGTGTCGCGTACGCTCGAAGTGTTGATGGTAACAGATTGTGTTTTCCTCCACATCCTTGCTAAACACATTCCTTTGAAATCAACAGTTTCACAGTATTTTCTGACGTAGTCATGTGCTAAGATTATACCCAAAGCACAGCAGTGTTTAGTATTTAGTAACATTGAGTCTCATTGAGTCCTTAAAAGATATTTTTATTGGTTTTACATTTTTTGTCCAATTTTTAACATTTATCAATTTTTATTAATGTAAAAAAAAAGTAATTATTTACTTCAACTGTATTATTTTATCAACTAGATTATTTAATTTCTAATATTCAAATGTTTTCATCTAATATGTTTTTATTTACATATTTTACATGTTTTTTTAAAGTAATTTTTTTTTGTTTCTGCATTTTGTCAATGACTTGACTAGTACAAGTTAAACTAATTAAAAATGTTGCTTTTGATTTTAGTTCTTCAGATTTGATTTGAGTTAGTTGCCAGGCCAACAGGTGTTAAATGTTATAATTTTTAGATATTAATAAAAATAATAAATCATACTTTATATATATATAGCTAACCAAAAGAGAAAAGTTATGTTGCAATTTTATTTTATTTCCGTTAACTTTATTTCAAATACTTAAAAAACCCTGCTGCACTTTTAAATCGTACGTTTTCAAACAATTGCACATCTGTTTATTTCAAAAAATATTATATGTGTGACTCAATGTATTCTAAATGCATCTGTTATAGCTTCAATCATTTTGTATAAAATGCTCCCTTATAAATAACCTATATTAAACCCTCATTAGAGGCCTTTCTTACCCTCGGATGTACAGCAGAGATGTTTCTTAACTTCTGCTCTTCTTTAGGGCTCCGACCAAAGTAACTGAGAACCTGCTGGGATCATCTTCGTCTTCAGTGGCAGCCACAGCCTCTGGACTCCAAACTCTGAACACCGCTTATCTTTACAGCCGCTAATACTGGCCAAGGAACCCAGTGATGGGACTGGCCCGTGTTAACTATTAACACCCCAACTTGCACGCTTTTTTTTATCCTGGTGAGTTCTTAATTTAGCATTTAACACCACAATGCATTTATCATGTCATATTTGGCAAACATTGTTACCAACCAAATAAAGTTATATCATTCATATTTTCCTGCAATGTAAACAAAGCAGCATTTTCACATAAAGCTATGCATCAATAGTCTCAGTGTCTTTAAAAACAACATAGAACGGCAATTCTAAGTTTATGATGTGATATTCAGCTCTTATCAATTTGCATGCCAAACCTTTACAACATCCAACAAGCATAGGCAATTATTAGCAAACGTGTTCATCAGATTCAAAGGCATGATGTCATTAAACCAAACCTTCGCGCACAACCTATGCCTCGGTTTTCTCTGTAATCTGCAAAAAGTTCAAAAGTCCAATTGATAATCAGTTATATTTGTAAAGATAAAAAATGGACCAGAACAAGCTGTCCTCAGCACAGTGACTCAACAAACAAGCTCACAATGAAACTAAGCCATGTATTATAATAGTAGTCTGTCACTGTTTTTGCTGTGCTTTATATTGCAAAGCAGCACTAGATGAGCTCGATCTTACTCCGTTCCCAATCTCAATCAGGCTAATAAGCAACAGCCAATCCAGAACCTCTTGGCTGCTATAATAAGGCAATTAAAGAGAGCTGGCAGACAGACACTTCCCACGATGCCGGGACTCCCAAGACGGGCCCTGCCAATGCCAATCTCTAATAGGGCCCAAAGCACAGGCCTGGGAAGATGCAATTGGATTTGAAGCCAATCAATCATTCCAGCTATTGACCTATGATTGGATTTAGAAGACATGTCAGGGCCGCTTTGATTTTAGCTCGGGCCCAATGAAGCTGGATGTGAAGGTTTATTGTTTCGGACGGACCGAGAGCAGTGTGTGGGCTTTGACACGCTGCCAGAAGAGATGGATGCGTACAATGACTGCTGTATCCATCCGTCAGAGTTAAAATCCGTCATCTCATCTTTCACACGAGCGGCGTACAACATCATCCGCTGCTTTTGGGGTTTGTGAAGTCCTGTGCTTGGAGTTTTTCACATCTCAGCATTTCTAAAGCAGGCTTTGATTGTTTGAAGTTCTAGTTAGCAACAAATTGCAAAAACATACTAGAATAGAAATAGAAAGACAGTTTTTCATTTGTTTTATGTGATATTAGCATGTAATTCTGTGATACGTGCTTTTCTGTACTCTACCAGGGTTTTTTCAATAAATTAAAAATAAATATAAATCATAAAAAACATTTTCATTACTTGAAATAAAATAAATAAAATAAAATAAAAGATTTATTTTAATGCACTATGTCTCATTTTGAATGACTAAATTAAATGAACTAAAATGTAAACTATAACTACTGTATATGGACATATTTAATATAACAGTGTAACAGGGTTTTTATAATCAACTAAAAGCGGAAAGTTTAAAAAGTTGTTTTTAACTGAAATAAAATAAGCTAGTTACTGTTATATTAAATATGTCCATGTACAGTAGTTATAGGAGGTCATAAAGGAGGACCATGCTTCGAGTGGAGTGGGCTCTCACCCCTAGGGGGCACAGCTCACCTTGGGCCTGGTAAGTTGCTGTGCACAGCTCCTGCATCAACCCAGGTTTGGAGCCACACTCGTGTAGCTCTTTTAGCACCTTGGCCTGATGTACCGCAGGATAGCCATGGCGTGCAGGGCAGAGGCAGCCTGGCCCACAGCGCTGTAGGCCTTAGCAGCAACTTAGCAACTCCTCATGCACGGTAAAGACGGATCGCAGTGCTGCCAGGGGCATGGCCTTACAATGAGGACATCCTCTTTCTGCGAAGGCATCTTCATACCTGGATGAAGGGGAGTGACTCAGGATTGTTTAACCACTTGCCAATTTTCTATTAAGCAGGGCGAATCAGGGCTCTAGGCAAGACCCCAGTCTGTCGTCATGACATAACTCGTAGTGACTGACAGACAGGGAACTATATAGACACCTGATAAAAACCTAGTATAATGACAACAGCACAAAACAAACTGTCCAAAACTGTAATTACAATAAAAGCAAAAAAAATCAGCATCTGCCATCATCGGTTTAACCATAATGTTATGAAGCGATGAGGATAAACAAAAATAACAATTACTTTATTCAACAAAGAAACTAAAAACTTTATTTAACATCACTATAGCGTCATTTTGGACAGCATCTGGTGAACGCACATATAGTATGGAGTTCTGTGTTATTTAAATTAACACTGGCCTATATGAAATGCAACATAAATTGTTTCTAGCATTTCTTATTTCTAACATTTCCAACATCAGCACCAGGATTTAGGTTTGTGTGCTTTAATTTTGTATGTCAAAGAAGATTACAAGAAGATACAAATAACATAAAATGGCCTTTCAATGCTGTCAATTCTGACCCAAGCAAATATTTACAGTATATCATGCAATCATACATAAAACAAACATTGATGATGTTGCACAATCTGGTTTATGCAAGATTGCATCAGACCCATATCAAACAGTCTGATAAGCAGCAATCATGAAAGACCAATAAAAAAGAGAATTAAACAAATATACCGTGTACATCTGGCTTAGTTGAAAGAGGAAGTTTGTAAGTAAATGAGAAGTCTTGTAAATGACTTTAAGTAAGTGAATTTAAGTAAATGTAATTTTTTATTTATTTTAAGAAATAAATATTTTTTTTTCAGCTGGTATGCATTAAATTTAACAAACGTGACATTAGTGACATTTATATTATTAAGACAAAATTGTATTTCAAAGGATACTCTTCATATCAATTCATATTCATTAAAGAATCCTATAAGAAAAAAAATACTGTTTTGTTTTCCACGTTGATAATAATCAGAAATGTTTGTTGAGCAGCATGATTTCTGAAGGATCATGTGACACTGAAGACTGGAGTAATGATGCTGAATATTCAGCTTTGATTACAGCAATAAATTATATTTTCAAATATGTTCAAATAGAAAAGTTATTTTAAATTGTAAAAAAAAATTATGTAACATTTTTAGTGTTTTACTGTATTTTTGGTACAATAAATGCAGCCTTGGTGAGGAACTTTTTAAAACAATCTTACTTTGAAGCTGAAAAAGTAGTGTGTATCTTAGTGACCATTTATCATCATTCATACAGCATGCATTATATAAAAAAACATAAATCTTAGTAGTACTAATTAGCTTGAGGAAAACAACAGATGGCTCCAAGCTTGTGCAGAGGTTTTAGTGTATCTTTCTCCAAAACTTTGTAAAAATTAATGTCATGTTTGGCGACAGACCTGGTCCGGTAAAAGAGTCTTGTGTTGTTTTTCCATTTCAGGTGATGTAGCATGACCTAGATGAGGAGAACGACGGAGAAGAAGAGCTATGGTAATGCAAAGAGACCTTCAGCGTCTGTCCCTGTCGTTTAAATTACAAGAGCAAGATTAATTTTCCATTTGCGGACCTCTGAAAGATGGCAACATCTTCCCAAAAACATTCCGCTGATAAATGAAAAGCAGCGGCACTCTAGAAATAATGACATGAATTACAGCACACTCTTACTGCGGTAATCGCAGAGTAGCTATTGGATATAAAGACTGATCAATATGCCCTCTGAAGGCCTGCAGAAGGGCAAGCGAGGAAAGCCAGTCAGGAGACCGAAGACGAAACCTGAATCGAGTGGACTGGCAAGGTAAGGATTGGATTGTTTTGTGGGTTTTGTTTTGACATTGCAATCTGAAGGCTGCTGTGGCATCTTAGCTAAAGCTCATGGTCACTAAGCAGGAAGGTTGTTGGTTCGAATCCTTCCAGTACTGACCCGTGAACAATCAGCTTTACTCTCTTGAGCAAGACCCCAAACACCACGTGGCTCCAGGAGCGTCGTCCCTGTAATCAGTGTACTGTAAGACACTTTGGATAAACAAAAACATCTGTTAAATGGCTACCTATTCTTAGAAGAGTTTAATTCTGATTGCTTGGTTAGTTAAAACCGTGTGATTATGTAGAGCAACGGATCAGCGTCGTTGCTGACATGCTAATGACCCTAATCTGCTGGATTGTTAAGCACAGCTGGACACTGTGTGTTTTGTGCTCGTCTTTTCAGTGCCACACCATATTTATTTGATCCATTTGTAAATAAATTAACTATTAAATAGCTGTAGAATAGATGGCACAAGGGCTGGCACCATATTTCTAATACATTGCACCATAAAAAATAAGATGCACTGCCATTAGAGGATTTTGTGTTCTTTTAAAACTAATTTTATGAATTTCATTGCAGTTTCAGACAAATCCTACCATGTCACCTTTTTCTATATATACAGTGTGTATTTGTCAATATTGGGCAGTACAATATTGATCATAATCATATGTTTCTTGAAGAAGCAAATCAGCGTATTAGAATGATTTTCTGAAGGATCATGTGACACTGAAGTAATGATGCTGATCCACAAGTAATGATCCACCATACAGTTTTTTTTTAATCAAATAAATACAGCCTTGGTGAGCAACAGAGACTTCTTTTAAAACATTGAAATATTACTGCACATACAGTAGAAAACAGTTAATTTAAAAGTCAAAAATATTACAATTCTTTGCTGATTGACACATTTTTTAAAATCAAATAAATGCAGCCTTGGTCAGCAGAAGAAACGTTTTTTTTTACATAAAAAATGAAAGCGTTTTTTCCCCCAAAGCCTCTCTAATGCATTAAAAAAGAATCATTGGTGGCAATTGTAAGGATTGCATTAAAGTGTTAGTTCAGGTAAATTGCATAAAATGTAAAACATCAGAACATAATGTAATGTACAAATATAGAAATGGAGAATTTGTTGTTGTTGTTTTTTCAGACGGTCTGCTTTTATTCCTACACCTCCTTTCAGTTGGCCCATTGTCTCGCAGGATACAATTGAATTGCCGTCTCTCCTGCTCCTGCGGCCCATCAGGACTGCAGCTGTGCATTATCCCATTACAGCCAAATAGTTTTGACACCCACTGACTAACCGATCCCATAGATAATATCATAAAGAGTGTGCTCGATACAAATCGGGTCAGGATAACTCATTTAACCCCACCATACATATTTCTTATGTGTAACTTGAAACGCTGGAAAAATGAAATCAATAGAAATGTTTCTTGTTAATGAAGATGTACCGGGCTGCCGTTTTTGTGGCCTGTGTGGCTTTCAGAGCTCGCTGTTTGATCTTAAATAAATCTCCCACCCACCACTGCGGTCAGCCGGGCGGTCAACACAGACCCCTGTAACCTCCCCCCTTTAGGTGTTGGTTTGTGTGTAAATGTATGTGCGGCAGGATGTGTGAGTTCACAAATCCAGACTGTTAAACTAGTACTAAATCACATTTGTGATCTTTAGCAGATGCCGACGATGGCGGAAACTGCTGACGTTCTAATGTGAAACAGGATTACTTTAAGCTTGATTACTAGTTTAGTGGCAGGACTGGAGTTATGTGAAATGTAAATGATTGAGGCGTTAATCGCAAAGTTTTCTATGAAATGTTCATTTTATTTCGAGGTCAGATTGAAGCCGTTGTGCAAAATATGATATACACGCACCTTCTAATTTTGTAATAATGCATCAAAAACTGTACTTTATTTATATTATTACCACTTGATCATTTATTTTTTGAATATTGTGTTTGTTTTAAATCATATATCTGTATTTAAACAGTTAAAAAAATTTTTTTCTTTTTTTAAAAGAAAAGAAATACCTAGTCTCATAAACTTTTTACTCCTGTACCCCTTTCCAAATTTTGGAGAATTTATAGTTTTTTTATTCTGGAAAGGCACATTAAATTGGTCAAATTTGAGAGGAAAGACATTTATAATATTACAAAAGATTTCAAATAAATTGATCTTAAATGTTTCTTGAGCAGCAAATCAGCATATTAGAATGATTTCTGAAGGATCATGATTGGATTAATGATGCTGAAAATTCAGCTTTGATCACAGAAATAAATTAAATTTTAACAGTTTTCTTTTAGGTTGTAATAATATTTGAAAATATTACAGATTTTACTGCATTTTTAATCAAACAAATGCATCCATGGTGAGAAGAAGAGACTTTCTTACTGAAAAAATTCTTACTGACCAGAAATGTTTGATCAGAGTATTGTCTTTAACTTCTTTGGAAGGTAATTAAGGAAGTCATTAAATTAGCAAGAAAATCTCTAGTGTGTTGTTTAGCCCAGCAGTGACCACAGTTTACTCCTTAAGGTGAAAAATACATTTTAAGGCAGTAGATAAGGAGTAGAGGATGTTATCTCTGGTGGACGGCCATGTGAAAACACACACACACACACACACATACAGTGTAGTGATAAAGCGAGAGCGGTCAGCCCCCTCACCCCTCCTCTCTCACATACATCACTGCCTCCCGTTTGCATGACGGTACACATTGATCGGCCGTCATACTGATCACATTACAAGCCGGCCAGATTAGATTTGCATTTTTAATTTTCCTTCCAAAAAAACGGCATTGACCGGGAGATGAGAGGGGGATTTTTGAGACGTATAAATGTTGGACAGAGGCCGTAGAGGTCAACGGTGGATTTAAGTGACGTGCATTAAGAAAGCGTAGAACTCAAGCCCAGATTCAAGGTGAGACTGGTGCTCAAGATCATGTTCATGTTTACACAGCCATAAAATCCTCAAGACTGCACTTATACTTATCATAAATGAACCGTTATAGATTAAACAGTACACAATTTTTTTTGAAAGTCATTTTTGACATGTACTGCACGTGTTTCTAAGCAAACATACCTCCTAATAATTCAAACCATATCAGTTAATCACCTTTACCTGAGCTAATGATCTGCAGTTATAAATCATTCAGGTTATATTGAAAATTAGACAAATATTTACAATTCATGAGGAACACCTTTAGTGTCACAGGTCCTTCAGTGATCATTCTATTATACTGATTTGCTACTCAAGAAGCATTTCTTATGAATGTTGAATGCTGCCCAGTATTTTGGTGGAAACTGTGATGCATTTTATTTTCAGGAGTCCCTGTTGAATAAAAAGCTCAACAGAACAGCGTTTATTTGAAACGGAAATCTTTAATAACTTCTGATTTATTTAATGCATCCTTGCTGAATAAAAGTATTTCATTTTGATAGTATACAAAACTAATTGACTCCAAACTTTTAATAAAATAGTTTGAGTTACATTTCTTTGAAAATTATGTGGTAACACTTTGTATTATTTGTTAACATTAGTTAAAGGTGCTCTATGCAATCTTGCAAACACTATGGGCACAGGATGTGCACCAAAGCAAAAACAAACTTCGGACAACCAATCGGCAAGAAGAGGTGGGGTTTAATGCACACAAACAAACTTCGGCCAACTAATCGACAAAAAGAGGTGGGGTTTAATGCACACAAACAAACTTCGGCCAACCAATCGGCAAGAAGAGGTGGGGTTTAATGCACACAAACAAACTTCAGCCAACCAATCGGCAAGAAGAGGCGGGGTTTAACGCGCATTAAACAACACCTTTTCTTGCCGATTAGTTGGCCGAAGTTTGTTTTTGTTGTGGTGCCCATAGTGTTTCTTTTGGTACTGCAGCCTCTTTGTTGTCTTTCGAGACTGGGTTTTTTCCCAGTGTATTCAGAGGGCAGACAGCAAGACGATCAAGGGGTGATGCGTACGGTTTGAGACAAAAATTTAATCGAGCTAAAATCTTGCAACATCGCATAGAACACCTTTAATATATTAACTAACATGAATTCAACACATTTATTACAATATTTATTCATCTTTGTTAATGTTATTTAATAAAAATACAGTCTTTCATTGTCAGTTCATGTTAATTCACAGTTCATTAACTAATTTAACAATGTTAACAAGCTCAACTTGTGATTTATAAGATTAATAAATGCTGTATAAGTATTGCTGAATCTTAGTTTGTTAACTGACGAGCCTTATTGTAAAATGTTGTCTGTGATGTTTTGTGCTGCTAAAAATTACATGCTTCACCTTTAAAGGACTAGCTCTTATTTACCTCCTTATATATATATATATTTTTTTTTGTATTCCACAGAAGAAATGCATACCAGTTTGGAGCTGCATGATGGTGAGTTAAAGAAATTACTTTTAAGAGTCTATCTGCTCCATAACCAAATAGATGATTGAGTGGAACTAGCTGAACACTGAAAGTAACCTTGTGACCCCTAATCATTAATAACCCTAAATAACATTAAACTGGCTTCAATGGGCAATGTTTTAACCCTTTGCTTAGAAACATTAAACTTGATTCTTCTTATCCTGAATTCAGCCTTAGTCTTGATTGGTTTAAATGTGTATGATTTATTGATAGAGGCTAACTGCTTGATATTTATGTCCTTTTTGCCTTTAAAATCACAGTGGATGGATAAGACGCTGCAAAGTGGTATAAAGAGAAGATGATGCAAGCCAAATTTGAACGCATGTTCCCAAGATCACTTTTACGACCCAATGCACCAACTTGCCTGATCAGGTTTGTTGTGCATTAGAGTACATCTCTTTGATGCATTTGACCTCTCCTTATTTAACCATATTACTACTACAAGCTACAACAGTTTTATTGCTGTTATTGTCTAAGGAATGGATCAGATGTGTGGTACTGTGGGCAGCTCGACCACAACCACAAGCCATCTCTGTGAGCCAATCAATGTTGAGAAGAAAGCAGAGCCGCTGCCTTTTGCCCAATGACAAGTTGGGCGGCAGCAACCAGTGCCAAGCCGATAGAGAATCAATACGATGCAAAACCTGACATCAATCCCAGAGAACCTGCAAGACGATCAGATGGGCACAGAGATGAACAGACACTCCATCGTCGTCTTAATGGCCCTACTGGAGGTCAGTACTTTTTATCGTAACTTAGCTTTCTCCAAAACACAATGTCCGTACTAGCTCACCATGGACCACTGATGGGTCAAATATATACTAATGTACCAACGTCCTAGAAAGGTCTGGTGCTTCCTAAATGTCAAAGATTAGATGTCCTAAGACTAAGAAATAGGCTGGAAAAGAGAAAATGCTGAAGTTAAAGTAGACTGCAGTCTTGTCTGAGACCATAATATAGATCTTGTATCAGACCGAGACTTTGTTTGAGACCCAAATTCACATTTATGTGGACTCGAGAGGTCTTGTCCAGAGAAATCTTGGCCTCTATAGAGATTAGAGCTGGGATTTGGTGGAAGTTGTGGGATACCTCACTCAGGGATCTTCAGTGTATAAAACAGCCTGAAAAATTATATATTAAATACTTTTCTTTTTAGAGATTTATTGATTTTACCCTGAGAAATTGCTCTGTATTTTCATATTTCCCATTCATTTATTATGATGGTCAATATTGACAATCAAATGCAGAATCATAACAGGCATGCACTTTCGTAGCGTTCATCCAAATGGATGAGCTCACAAATATTGCATAAAGGTAGCAATGTACCGAAATAAATTTTTTATAGTTTCTGTAATTCAGTCTCGGATAATTGCGCTCACTAAAGAACTTCCACAGCGAGTGGAATTTTGTGGAATCCAGCCTCTAAACACTACTTCCAAGATCTTTTGCATTGTCTTTGAGTGCCATATTATTGCGTAACAATGTAAATGGATTCTTTGATGAGACTGATGTCTCTTGTTTCAAATCTCCACACCCCGTTGAAGTTTCAGTACTGTAGAACAGTGGTTCTCAATCCTGGTCCTCGCGGCCCCCTGCCCTGCATATTTTGCGTGTCTCTCTTTGTTAACGCAATTGATTCTGATAATCAGCTCATTAGAAGAGAGATTCGTGCATTAGCTGTGTTCCCAATCGACATGATCCCTACACAGTGTCCGTTAATGAGCTGATTATCAGAATCAGGTGCGTTAACAAAGAGAGACACGCAAAATATGCAGAGCAGGGGGCCGCGAGGACCAGGATTGAGAACCACTGCCGTAAAAGCCATTGTAAAAAGGCATTGACCTACTTGGTCTCATGGCTTAAACATACCTTGGTGCACTTTTTAGTGAGACAATATGTACCAACAAGTACATATTACTGCAGTTTCCAAAATATATGAACACTAGAGGCATTAAATCTCCCACACATTTTATTTATTTTCACACACATTACAGAGTTTTGATGAAAGCTGCAGTCCATACATTTTTGGTTAAAAATGATCCAAAATCAATATTTGAGCAAGTACTTAACCAGCTAGTGTTCAAAACTATCGCCTTTAACCCAATTCACAATAGTTAGCTTATAATAATGTTTTCAAATTTGAGTGGCACAGGTAGGTTGTCACGGGAAATTTGAGCATGGCACTGTGTCATCACGTCACGTCCGCCTACATAAAGAATGAGTCCCGGCTACTAGGCTTGCTTAGCTATTGCATTGCATGTGAGGATTGATGTGATGTGAGCTAACCGATCGTTAGATTAATCTCCATTGGTAGAGTGATTTATTGCAGGGCCGTCGCCAAGTGCCCCCCCAAAACGATTCGACGTGCCCCCCTGTTTGCGAAAAAAGTTGCTATATTATTATATGTAAAGAAATATCAACAATAAAATATACTTCAGGCCGCAGTGAAAAGTAACCGAACAATGAAAAAAAACACCCTCGCAAAGCGGTGTGGTTGCACTTAAAGAGCAAGGGCACGTTCGCGTGAATGTTTTTCTTTTTGTGCTTTTGGCTGCCCACTGCTCCGGGTGTGTGTTCACTGTGTGTGTGTGTGGTTGATCACTTCTCACTGTGTGTGTGCACTTGGGTGGGTTAAATGCAGAGCACTAATTCCTAGTATGGGAAACCATACCTGGCCACTTGTCACTTCCTTTCCTCCTTCCTTCCTTACCAGAAAGAAGAGCTGGATCCTCTGTGTGACTACTAACAACAGTGGACCCGAGCACTCGTCATAACACAAGATAGATTCCCTGCTATTTGAAACAGACTGGCAAATTTATCATCGAATGGAAATGTTTCTTTCTTTTAGGCACATTTAAGCACAACTTTTGGATATTATTGTGAGTGTAGGCCTAAATAAAAGTAAATCCACGCGACCCCGCTGGAGCATCTCGTGGTAACATGTTACGTTATTCATGCTGAATAGGCTTATTTCAGGTTCGGGTTCTTTTCAAATGCATTCGTTTTGCCAAGACTTTTATCATCTTTATAATGAATGCCAATAGTCTATAATTTCTGTTTTATTTAATGATTTGTAGTTTTATATAGCCTAATTGTTGGAATTTGAAGTTAAAAAGCTTTAGTTGCGAGTCATATCCTTAATTCTTAGATTATTTTTGGCACATTTTTTTTGTCCGATCCATTGGTCATTAGGCTACTTGTTGCAATTTAGAGAGAAAATCTTTTAGATTTTTTAAACTCTTCTATTCAAATTTTAAATGGATTATACAGTATGACACTCAAAAGTCAACAGATCATTGCAGACTATCTGTTTAATATAGAATTTGATCAATTTAATTTAATAATAACTACAGGTTGTTTTTGTTTTGGTGAAGGTCTATTTCTAAGATCATAAAATTTGCCCCCCTATGAAAACGAAATGCCCCCCCATTCATGATTTTCTGGCGACGGCCCTGATTTATTGTAAAGCTTTTTTTCTCAGTTGTACAGTACAAGCATGACAGACTTGTTAATTGAAAACCAGATAACAAGATATGGTGATTTTGAAATTTTGAGTCCTGTATTAAAAGGCGCAGGCCAGAATCTGTGATTACTAAGTACGAGATTCACTCTGTTGAACTGACAACTACACATAAAAAAAATTAGATTCATCCGCTTAGGAGCCCCGCCAGAGTAGAACCCTTGCAACAGAATATAATTCTTCAAGTAACTGCAATGCCAGGTTTTCAAACATAGATGGCGACAAAGAGGCAAAACTTTGGACTGCAGCTTTAATAGTGTGTAATTTTCACACAATTACTTGAAGAATATCATGTTATGACTTTAAAACAATATTAATATGCTGGGATAAAAAGTGCACAGAGGTACCAACCCAGTCTCATGACCAATTTGTACTTATTCGAATGAGGTGGAAAATCCGTGCTACTTCGTACCAGTTCTTACAACCTCATTCTTACCGTTTCGTACGATTTGTCTAAACCCCAGTGAGGGTTAGGTTTAGGGGCGGGGTTAGGTGTAGGTCATTCGTACAAATATATACGAATTGGCAACTCATAAAATATGTACGATTTATGCGTGAGGTTGTATGAATTAGCCACCTTGTAAAATATGTACAAAGTGCCGTGAGACTTGGCTGGAGGTACATATTTTTAGGAGAACAGGTTGGCATTTTAAACTGAACAAGCTGAGCATTGCTTATAAAATTCTGTGTAACTTAGAGCGACTTCTTTCAAACGGCCATCACATTAAAGAAAGAGGGAGTGCAAACAGAAGTCTCCGCCACCTCCTATTCTCTTCCTTATATCCCAATCTGTTATGTCTTGACATCTCCATTAACTCATAAATCCAATACAGTGGAGCTCAACAGAATTTATCTTCCACGAGTCAACGGGCGAGGTTGGGTGGAGGGAGCGACAGGAGACCAGAGAGGAGGAGAGAGGGATGGGAAATGATGAGAAGATCAATCGGTCCCTGGGCTGTCACTCCGCTCGCTCGTTTTCACATCCATCTCGTCCCCTCCTCCCTGCCTCCGTCTGTCCGAGACTGACACCACCCCTCCTTTCTCTGGCAGGCCAGGCGGATTCTGCAGGCGCGGCTGTTTCGGGCCCGCAATAATCCGATTGAGTGTGGGATCAATGACAAGCTGTGGTCAGCGATCTGTAGTCGCTCCGGCTCCCATTGCACACTGACCACAGGATCCCCAAACCGCTGACCGCCTAACCGGCATGGCCTGACCACTAATTTGGTCCGCTATGCCAAGGCGCCCGGCCAAGGTGGGCAAGTAAACCTGGCATGTGAAAGGCCTGAAATATAGGCTGCTGCAATTATGACTCTGAATGTTAAAGGTTGGACGGGTCTCTGTAGCTCAGGTTCTAGTAACAGCAAGATCTTGAGTTTACCCTAAAATTGATGCTATTGGTCCCATTTCTACCAGAAATAATGCCAGAATTTGCACGGTACAAAAGTTTCCCTACCATTTGAACAGAAAGTTCTGTAAGTTGATCTTACTGAAACGTCTATTAAATAACTTCTTAGTGTTCATCGTCATCATGACATATATTAAAAAAAACAACTCACTTAATGTGAGCTTTTCTTATGTTTATTGCATGGCCTGATCACTCATTTTATCCTCTTTATTAAATTTGGACACGTTCCTGTAACTCTTCTTGTTCTAGTAATGGCAAGGTCCTTGATTTACCTTTAAATTAATGCTCTTGATCGCCTCTTTATGCTTGAATTGATGCCAAAGTGTGTACTTGAAAGTTTCCAAACTATTGGCAACTTGTAGGACAGAAAATGATGCTTTTTGTCTGAATCTACATATCCTCTGATTTGAAGCAGATTTAAATAAAATAATCTATTAAATAACTACTTGGTGCTAGTCATTGGTATATGTGAAATATTAAAAGTCACTTTATGTGAGCTTTTTGTCTTTAATTGTGTTTATTACATGGTCTTATCACTAATTTGGTTTGCTATGTTGAAGGTTAGTAATAGCTGATACTTGTAATGTCAAGATTATTGGTTGTCTTTAAAATGAATGATTTTGGCTCCCTGTTTCTTCTTGAATACATGACAGAATTGATATTTGAAATAATTCTTTATGGACTGAAATGTATAATTCTGCCCCATTGCCACTTTGTAGTTTGTATTGTTGTATTGTAATTTTAAATAATTACTGTTATTTGGCTATATATATATAAAACACTCAAGAGCTTTTTCTTATTTAACTTAATTAACTGAATTATTGCATGGTCTGACCACTAATTTGGTCCATTTTATTAAAGGTTGAACATGTTCCTGTAGCTCGACTGGTTCTAGTGAAGACAAGGTCATTGGTTAACCCTAAATTTAATGCTCTTAGTCCTCAGTTTATACTTGAATTGAATTTATACTGGAAAGTTTCCCAGCTCTTGACAACTTTATGGCCCTGAAAGTGATGCTTTTGTCTGAAATTTGAGTGGTCGATAAATCTGCACCATCGCCTCTTCAGAGCTTCGCCCGTGGGTGTTGGTCAGCCATGCTCTCCTCTTGATTGTGTTTGTGTGTTTCTTGTGTGCTTGCGGTGTTCTCGGGTTTCCTTAATGGTTCCCAGGATGCATTGTGGCTGTGGCGGGGGGAGCTCAATGAGACACATGAGATGCAGCCCAGCGAAGGATATGGCCATCATTGACATCTTCCACAATTCATATCCTCAGCCATTGCAGAGAATGTACACATCAGTAAACACCTTTCCGATTTGTGCATTAGACGCTAACAGCATTAGGAAGTTGGAATCACAGGTGATGGAACCGATTGTTCCATTAGCGTAACGTTTTTGTGCCATTTTTCCAAAAGAACCATTATAGCGCACACGTTCTCTCTCCAATAACCTTTCCTCTTTCCCAGGAGGCTCCAGCCTATGCATGGAAAAACTTTTCTACATAGTTCACAGGTTTTTTTGTTTTTTTTTTCTGTGATAATCGCACAGAATCAGCATTATTCTGGTCAGAGGTTTGCTCGATATCTTTGTAGAAACTAATTAAACAAAGTCGGTGCATCTGATGTGGATGGATGGCTTTTTAATGATGTCAGCTGAAGTGAATATGCAAGCGTTCCCGCGCCAATGGCAGATTGCAGATTGATTTTCCTAGGGTGTCATTACATATTATTAAAATCTCACGCACCGAGTGAGGAGAACATTGTTGAAGACACTGGATTAGATTGTGACATCTTGCAGACATCAGATCGCACAATTGTACAGTAGTCTCCTTCAACAATGCATTTTCTAGAATTGTACTTTATAAAGCTCTTCTACCTCATAACATTTATTGTCGTGATATGCATTACTGATGGAAACTTAGACAAACTGCAATTAGTGGAAAGTAATTAGATGTATGCTGTTACTGTAATCACATAGCTTAGAAGATTGGAAGATGGTTCACCCAAAAATGGAAATTTTGTCAGCATTTTCAATGCTATGGCAACCTACGTGGTTGCTATGGAGGCCTTTATATCACGCAATTGTAACTTTATATCTCGCAATTCTGACATTATCTATTTTTGTCTCAGAATTGTGAGATAAAAAGTCGCAATAACCTTTTTTTAAAAACATTTTTTATTCAGTGGCGGTTGCTTACTAGACCAAGTGCAAAAAAAAACACCCTTTAATGCATTGTTCATCCAAAAAAAATGCCTTCATTTCCAGGTCACTGGAGTAAACGATGGAAAAAGGGGTCCCTTTAAGTGTTGACCTGGGCCAATAAGCATACACCTAGCAACCGCATAGCAACATGCAAAAAACAACGTCTGAGCAGTCAGGTGTTACTATTAAAAATCTATTTAGCTTTACATTTGCTTCATGTTTAGTTATTTGTCTATAAAGTATTTTGCGTTCAGTGAGAAGTCCGAATGATTTCATCCTCTTGACATTGGCATCATGAATATACAAGTGAATGCATCATTTTAATTGACGCCATCAAGATTTTGCAGTCTTTCAAACAGGATGTTCTTGTTGATGTTGTATGTTCCAGTCTGTGTAATTGTTTAAGATGTGTATACACACTCTACGTCAAAGTGCTAATTTTTCTTTCATGCATGGCCTCGCAGAGCCACTGTCCCGTTGCAGGAGTCCGTTCAGTTCATGTGTGTAATGCTACCCTGCTCCTGCAGGCTCTTGGTGCCGATCCGGTCCAGGCTCCGGCTCAGGGTACCATTGATTTCCCAGCACAGGCTGGATGGCCCGCGCCAGATAAGAAGAAAGCGGATGGAAACGCCGTCTCTCTGTCTGTCCCGCTCCGACAGCCGCTGTATCTCAGTCCAAATGATTACATGTGAAGCTATTTACTTCTTTTTTGCATCTCCCGTAAAGATGTCGTTTCAGAGTTTTAGTCCTTATATCCGTGATAATATGATATAGCGTTATATCTTTTGGAAACACAAGCAGGTTTATCTGTCGTTGTATTTTCAGCCGTATGAAGTTACCCATAAGCACCTGCAGAGGGTGTTGCAGTGTCACATGATACACTGCGCTGACACGCGGCATCAGTTTCTTATTATCCACTGTTCCGGGATCAGCTGAACAGCAATCCCAGATGGGAATCATCATTGTTTTAGCATTAGAGATGACCTCAAACCAGATCAGATACTTCAACTCCCAGCACAATTCATTTTAATGATTTTTACTCAAATATTTGTATGAGGTTTTCTTTTGGGGGTTTTTTTTCAGCAAGGGTTGCATTAAATTGAACAGTAACAACATTTAAGATTAAAGATTTCTATTTCAAATAAGTTTCTATTCATTACATCATCCTGAAAAAGAAAATAATATCAGGCAGCGTAATTATTTCAATATCGTCATTAATCAAATGTTTTACTGTATTTTTGATCAAAGAAATGCAGCCATAGGGGGCCCAAGCGTTTAAAAAACAAAAAAGTGATCAAATGTATAAAATGTTTTTAAGTTTCAAAGTTTAATGTTGAACAACAGATTGCCTTGCATTAGTTTTCTGCAAAAAATCAATTTCAGTAATTGCATCTCATTTGTGGCAAACAAAAGGAAAGAAAACCACAAATCAGATGCCTTCTTTATCTCATTTGTCTCCCCTAGAGAGTAATGGCAATAAATGCATCTCGGATGTTTCTCTAAAAATCACATGCTGTGCTCAAATACTGCAAGAATACCGTACGTAATCAGAAGTGTGAGCTAATATCAACATGTGTCTATTTTCATTCTCTATTTCTTTGAGTAGCATTTTATAATATTTGATGTTGAAAATGTTGCAGCCGTGATGGGCAAACACAACCCGACAATTAAAAAACCCAATGTCACGTTTAAAAAACTTGTTTAAGGCGGAACGCAAATGATCTGATTTTAAACAAAATCTCATTTTCCATTCCAAACGAGCTGAAACCCAAAGATCAACTGAGAGCGAGATGGAGTGAAACAATGTCTCTCTTGGCTCGTCCCCGGGGGAGAAGTGAGACCCTTTTAAGTGCTGTCTCTCTCTTCCTCCTGTCTTCCAGCCCTTCATCCTTCTCTCGGCTCGCTGACATCCTATCAGGCTCAGCGGCCCGGCAGTCGATAGCCCATTAGTAAATAAGGGATGCATAATTTATTAAATATGCTTCAGATACATATTTCAGCCTTGGGTTTCCAGTCATATCTCTTTGAGGAGTTTGGCTTTAATTAGGGTCTCCAGCAGGGGCGTCTCGCTCAAGTGTCTGTGAGTAACGGCACTCAGGACTGTCTCTGGTGACAAGGACGTTAAGAGGGAATGAGGGTGATTTAGTGGAGATTTGGCCGGTTGTCAGAGCGTTCTGTCGTTGGCAGCCTCTGGTAAAACCAGCATATATTGGGTTTTGGATGCTGGGATGAACCAGATGTGTTAACTAGCTTAAGCAGCAGGACTTGCTTGGTCAGGTTAGTCGACCCAGACTATGAGTTTGGTCACATTTTGCATAAATAACTAAATAAATTCAATATATATTCACATTTCTGTAATTGTTGTTTACAGTGTTACCATTATCTATAAACACTTTAGTTTCACTAAAATATACATCCTCCTTTTTTCAATTTACAATGTGTTATACTGTATGTTTTCACTTTACAGTAATGAGATCTGATGAGCATAATCTCGCAATAAAAAATATGAAGGATTTAGATTCAGAAAATGATCTCTTTCAGTTGGCCGTACCGCAGATTCGTCAATGATAAACAGCCTTTCCAAGCACCTGTCGCTTATTGACTTGTAGTCTTATAGCCGCATATAGTCTTATTGTGTAGGTTCAGATTGATATATCTGGATGTATACTGCCAAAACTCGTCTAAATGGACGCAATGACGTCATATATGTATGCTTATTAAAGTCTTAAAAAATCCTGTGGGAAACACTGTATATATACAGCATATAACTTTACGATAATGCAAATTAAGGAGAATAATCATTAACTCTACAATAATGCAAATAATGAGAATACAATATAGAATTGTCTTTTCTTTTAAAAATATACTTTCTTTTTATTTTGAAGTGAAGATTGACCCGCACATGTTCTATATGCATGTGTTTTTGTAGACTTGGAACACTTTTTGTGAAGCTAAAAGCGTATTATATTGAATAATTATAGTAATATTAATGTGCTTTGACTGAGTATTCCAGTCTTAGTTCATTCCACAAAATAGGGAAGATCAGTTGTTTGTCTGCCCCCACTTTAGTTCCTGATTCAGGCCCCTCATTATCAGACCACACCGCCCTGCATGACCTCTCTGACATCAGCCACAAGTTTCCGACTGAATGGAGCTGACTTACCAGCCGCATTCTGACTTAAAGTTGTAATACACACGTCTTTAAGAATGACCTTTTCTAGGAGTAATTTAAATACTGTTTACAGCTGTAGCATTGGAAGAAGAAAGAAGAAAGCACCATTAAAGAAAAGAAGCAGCAAAGAGAAAGAGACAGAGCGACAGCTACACATGGGGGGAATCATACTGACCAATCAGCAGATTACATCTTCACCCACTGTGCAAAAGGTGTGACAATTAGTAGACCCATGATGCTCTCACACACGTTGATCACTATCAGCACACCTGTGCCATCAGGAGCGCCAATAGCCCTTTGGTGTTTAAAGGTTCTTTACAGCGATGCCACACAACAACCTTTGAGTCAAAGAACCTCTTTCTCATCTCTTTCTTATCTTTCTTATAATCTGAAGAAACTTCTTTTACCACAAAGAAGCTTTTGTGTGACAGAAAGGTTCTTCAGATGTGGAAGGTTCTATATGTAACCATTTAGACAAAAAGGCTTTTCTATGGCATCGTGAAGCACCTTTATTTTTAAGAGTGTAGGTTTGAGACAGGAAAACAGATGTTTCATTACTTTTGACACTACAGATTCAAGTGATCAGACTTCAGGATTGTCAGGCTTGTAACCCAAAGGTCGCGGGTTTGAGTCCCAGGTCTGGCAGGGATTGTGGGTGGGGTTAGTGACTAACCAGCACTCTCTCCACCTTCAATACCACGACTGAGGTGAGACCCTTGAGCAAGGCACCGTTCCCCCAACTGCTCCCCGTGCGCCTCAGCACTGACTCCCCACTGCTCCGTGTGTGTGTTCACGGTGTGTGTGTGTGTGTGTGTGTGTGTGTGGTTGGATGGGTTAAATACAGAACACAAATTCCTAGTATGGGAAACCATACCTGGCCACTTGTCACGTCCTTTCCTTTCCTTTTTTTAAAATCATTATATTAGTCAGAGTACTTTTTTTCGAGAGAGAGTGGAATTTTTCTCTGTGCTTGTTTAAAGCTGATATTTCCAGCGTGCTTAGTTGTATTACTTTTTATGTCATAATTATGAAATGTTATTTATCTCATAATTATGACTTTGTATCTCAAAATGTTAACTTAAAGTAAAAAAAAGTAAAGATACAAAGTCATAATTATGAGAAATGATGACAAAACAGTTCTACATTATAAGATAAAAGAACTATTAAGACGAAGTGAACAAGTCAAAAAGCTGAAATTATGCAATGCTGTTATAATCAATACATTAAAGCGTAATAAAAATGCCATAATTAAAATGTATCTATTTATCTAATAATTATAACTGTATCAATAATTTAGATTTTTGTGTCATTATTATAATTGACTAAAGTATTTTCTTTCCTTCTCCGTACGAATGAAGCAGAGCTCCATAAAAATGACCAGAAAGCAATAGTCAATACACTATACTTTTGATGGAAGAAATGACTGAAATTATTTGAATTTGCTGAAAATGTCCTTCCTTTCTACTGGCATGTGTTCTAACATGTTAACTTTGAAGTGTTTGAGCTTGCGAAAGAGATTTTCTGACAGATGACTGTTGCAGGAAGCCAACAATCTTCTCGTCAATCACACACGTATGCTCAAATATGCACATTTGCATGGTTCATGTGCATATAATGTTACTTTTTGATTTAACAGCAAATATTTGGCATATGAAAAGACAGACCATAATTGCATAAATGTCTGAAGAACCCAGCCAAGATTCACAGAACATGCTCGCTTTTAATGCGATCAGGCCTTTGAGATGATTCCCAGTAATAATTTCTTTATTTTGTTATGAAAAGTTGAGGTTTATGAGTCTATAATGGATATAAATTGCATTCAGTTTTATGAAATTGCGAGGTCTCGGAGGCTGGCTGCAGCTTTGTGCATGCAAGCCACCGAGGAGCAGAAGGCAAGCAAATATTATCTTGAAATCCTCATGTTTCCCAGAAGCTCTCAGTCGAGTCGAGCAGCGAGAACGAGGAACACGTGCTTTCCATTTAAGCCCTTTCACCCCGGCATCAAAGATACGGCATATGCTGAAAGTGTAAACACAGAGGCCCAGCATCCCTCCAGCAGATCATGTGTCCCTCTCATCTCCTCTCATCTGTCTCAGCACCTTCTCACTGCTCTTTGCTGCGGGACTAAATCTCTGCTAATGCTCTTTACAACTTTTAGAGGTGAAAGACGTGTAGTGTTCAGCCAAAAATAACAATTCCGCCATAGTTTACTCACGCTCGTGTTGTTCCGAACCGGCATGACTTACTTTCTTATGAAAGCACAAACACGAGCAAAAAGCCTTGTAATTGTGATTATAGTTATGTCCACACTGTGAGATAAAAAGTCATAATTCTGAAAAACAATGTCGTTATAGAATTAGAAAACAACGAAAAAAAATGAATTGTAAGATAAAAAATAAAAATAATAATTCTGAAAACTCTTGTAAAAAATTCGGTAGCACTTTACGATGATGTTCAATCATTTATTACATTAGTTGACACAAACTAAGATTTAACAATATGTTATTTACTAATGCATTATTAAAATCACAAGTTGTGCTTGTTAACATTAACTGACAGGAAACATTAACAAAGATTAATAAATGCTGTATTGATCGTTGTTTGTTCATGTTACTTAATACTGGACATCAACTAATGTAAACAAATGACTCCTCGTTGCACAGTTTTACCAAATATGCCAAAATTTTAAACTATAAAAAAGAAAAAATGACATAAAAGCCCAAATAATGACAAAATGTCTAAATTGTGAGATTAAAAGTGCAGTTTTTACATAGTCAACATTATAAGCCATAAGTATATCTTAATATTTATGTCTTAATTATGCCACAAAATGAATAAAATAAATAATACAATTTGTGTTGCTTTTAAATGATGTGTTGGTATTTTTACATAAATAAACTGCGCTGCAGTGCAGGTGCCACTTGTTTGGATATGAAGGTGTGACCATCACTGCAAAATATGTAAGCAAGCGCAGTATGAGAATGTTTCTCGTTTTTCCTCACCAGCTCTGCTCAGTGTGATGTATTTGCATAATGTCTCTGGTGTTTGGTGTCATGGTTCCTCTTTAATTATGACCTCTAGCCCTGACAGGACAAAAAAGGGATGAGCAGAGTCCCTTGCCCAACCTTGTGGTTTTGCGATTGTGTGTGTCAGACCTGAACAAAGGTGCAGAAATGTGGAAGTGAAATGAGAAGTGTGGAACAGTTTGAGGTTTTAACATTTCTGTTGTTTTGAGTATGACACCGAGCCAGAGTGTCTGATCAAACCACAGCTCCCATCTGTTCTGATGGTCACCGCAAGGCAAAGAAGTCCTCTCACTCGGTTTGCTCCATCGCAGAATCACTGATGAGATCTTACTGAAGGTTCATGTGTTTCTCCTAGACAAAGAGATTACATGCAGAGAGAGAGAGAAAAAAAGCGTGTGTGTTTCTTCTACAGTAAAGAAGCTTGAAGCTCAGATTTCTCAATAAGAACATGAGCTGGGCTGCTCTATATTGATTTCATACCTTGCAAATGATTCCTATTCCTCCGCTGGAGTTTTAAGAGAAATAATTGAGATAAAGTTGAGATCTTGTGCGTTGGCTGCATTTTCCCGCACTGTCATGTTTCCTAAAACAATCCCAGTAAACAAAAGAGCTCTGTGTTGCCTTGGAGATGATACAGTATGTGTTTGTTGAAGGTTGGGTTGGTTTATTGTTTATGAGTTTAGTTCAGTTCTGCAAACAAAAGCCCAATGCTCAGAATCATCTCTGAGCTTCGTAATGAAAATTCCCTGAGCAATTAAACAAATAGCCATTCCTCAGCACACACACACACACAGACACTTCCTGTTGTTTAATGGTAACGGTAAATGGTAAGTAATAAACAAAGAGACGACTGGATGCCAGGAGAGTCATTAATGAAGTCCCCTGTGTGTGAGCCAACGGAGCTTCTCTCTTTCTTTCCCATTTCTTTTCTTTCTGTTTTCCCTTTTTTGCTCTTTATCTCCCATTTTCTTTCTTTCTTTAAAAACCCAGCCAGTGGGTCACTCATTTCCGCGCCGTAGCAGTGTAAAATAAATGTTTGAGACTGAATCTCTTTCGAGGGGGACACATGTGAGGTTACCAGGGTTGTATTTTCTCTGGGGAGACTCCCTTTGTTTTCCCTTCAGTCCTGTTGATGTTTAGGATGATGGTGATTTTTCTTGTGTCCAGGCACACAAACGTGTGTTTCTGTATGGTTGTTTACAGCAGATGAGGTGGACACCATGTGATTTCTCCAAACCAGAGGAACTAATAGCTTTGTGTGACTCATAGGACGGTTACCAGCAGCTTAAACGACTAATCAACAACAGGCTTAGAGCGAAACGAGGAGCTGCGCTGAGAACAGACTCCATTGTGTTACGCAAACGAGCGGTAGTATTTTTAAAGCCTCTGCTCTTAATTTGATGTCAAACCGCAGGAGCAATTATTGCATTTGTTTGTTTTTTTCCTCTTGGATTTTACAACCTGTTGTTTTCTGGTGAAAGGGAACAAATTGCATCCATTCAGCTTTCCGAGTGTAAAGTGATTCACGGTCTACACACTCGCACTCATTTAGCACAGATTTGATCAGCACGCTGTTTCTCATCACATACAACGTCAACAGTTCTTTTTAAAGCTGTTACCCAGTTCTTATGATTCAAAAACCTTTACATAAACAAATTGTATATATTTCAGTTTTAGATATTAATAAGTATATAATTAGGTGATGTATGTATATATACACACACACACACAGAGTAGTCAACAATTAAAGTGGATCAAAGCCTTTCATCAAAGTTGTCCTAAAACCAAGACAATGCCCATTCTTCAACTTTTATGATGCAGAAGGGTCTTTTTTTCTTTTTCTGTTTTTATATAGAGATTTATGCAGAAGCGGAAAGCTTCTGATAGTCTTTAAAGTTGTCCAAATGAAGTTCTTAGCGATGTAAACTAATCAGAAATTACGTTTTGATATATTTATGTTAGGAAATTTTCTAAATATTTTCATGGAAGGTGAACTTTACTTAATATCCTAATGATTTTTGGCATAAAAAGAAAATTGTATCCATACAATGTATTGTTGGTTATTGCTAAAAATATACATAAATTATACTAATATGCATAATTGTAAAAGTACTTTATTGTTTACTTAAAATGCATATTGTGCATATATAACAATAGTAATTAATTATATAGTATATGATACTATACATGAATAATTATATTCATTTAGTATTATATCTATACATATTATATTATTTATAGTAATTATTCTAAGTATGAAATATTTTTACTAAAGTACTTAAATTGTTTTAAACATTTACAAAAAAATGTTTGAATATATAAATAAGATCTTCAAAGTACTACGATGGATTTTTGGGTAACGGTATTATTACCATTAACATGTTTTTGGACTTCAGGATACCGTGGGGAAAAACTATTAAATGAATATGTGATTAAAATGTCACTATGGCACATATAAAGCATAAAATGAGTTGATGCAATTTTAACAGGAGGTCAGTCTGTTGTTTGATTAAATGCCCATAGATGGCGCTCCAGACCCAGAAGGCTCTTGTTACTCCTCAGCTGTGAGTCTGCAGTCGAAGCAGATAAAATCTATAATCTTGAGAAAAACAAAAACTCCAGACTGATATGATCCAGATTCCAGGGCCTTTTTGATATTTTCCAGAGCTCATTATATCATATAAAGCTGTAATTCATCCTGTGGGCGTTAAAACTTAAGTGAGTGAGACGTTGGTTCATAGTTTATGAGCAGTGACTTCCAACTGGATTTGTAGGTGTGATACATTCGTTTCCGGTGTTATATGCTGTTTATGCCCCCTGAATGAGTAACAGTATATGGAGATGTTTTAATTTCCACAGTGAATCAGAACTTTCCAGAAAGCGATGTGATCATTAACATCAAAGTCTTCTCAAGTTCCACTAATGTAGAATTACTCTATTTACCATTATCATTCACTTTATATTACTACGTTTGGTCCTCATTCACTATTTCCCTGAACTAGTTCTAATCTATTAGATTAGTGTGAGGCAGTTTCTTAAGAGAACTAGCCAACTAAAGGACTAGCTCTGTTACATCTCTAGACAAAGCTAATGTGAAAATGCTCTGTATCTGTTCTGGTTTATGGGAAGGTCATAAATTCCTTGTGGTTATTTTATGCTGATTTAGCAGAAATAAAAATTCCATCTCAGTTTGTGTGCGATAGAGATGACCGTGGCCATAAACATAACCACCAATCATTATTACTCATTGCTGTGGTCAACTATCACCAACAATATTCAAGCCATGTGGAAGCCTTCCCTGACTGACCTTGGCAAATTAGTAAATGGTTTTAAACCTTTACATAAAAATAATATATAATTTATATAATATATATATATATATTCAATGACTTAAAATAAAATATATGCAATTATATATACTATAAAAAACTTTATTTAAATAAAGCAATAAATAATAAGTATGCTATGATTTTTGGAGTGGAGGAATCTGACCTTTTATGTATGACTGACAAATATGCACCACGTCAAGTTTATGTTAAAACTAAGCAACAGCATTGTCCATCACTGGCAAACGTTGAGTGCTAGACAAAAAAAAACCAAACGTGAGCATGCTAAATTCTGTTGTGTTATGTTAAAATACATAAATCTTAAATTCATCCTGGTTAAGGAGCCATGTTTTCATTTCAGCATTGGCTTATAGTGGAATGGTTTGATACAGGAAGTATTTTAACATTCTTCACCTTTAACGTATATTGTTGTCGTCATACTATTTTCTCTGTTCTATTTCTCTGCTAACTTCCCTTTTCAGTTGCGGTGAAATAGCTGAGTTCCTCTTTCCAGCAGCCTCATATCAGAAGCCGCTCCTATGCAAAACACGGCATGCTGCATCACACAAACCCTGGCGCTGATCTCAGGTCAGTCTGTTGCTGGACACCAACAGGAAACCTGCCCTAAAACTGAGCTGAGGTCAGTCTGCTGAGGTCATGTGATGCAAGAAGAAAATGGCTTTCACAAGGCTTCAATTGTTAGTGATAACAGACCACAGCAATGAGTAATAATAGTTAGTGGTCATAATGTTCAATTACCAAATTAATCTCACTCTGGAAAGAAAACGACATTATTATGATCCAAAAACCGATGGTTTCTTACCTGCTTTATTTATGTATGAATACATGCATCACATTATCACAGGTTTATTCATGTTATCTATGTTTTTCTAATGCATGGACATTTTATATGCTATTCAAAAATATAAATCCAAAAGTTTAGGCCTCTGTATTTTTTTGTTTATTTTTCGAGCAGTTCGATTTGGTGATGCTAGTTGCACAGAAATTATAAGCGCCACCTTAAAGAAATCCCAGAATGCTCTGTGACAGCATTCATGCCAAGAGAATCAATGTTAGTTAAATTCATCCTGGACAAAAAAAGCCTAAATCAGCCTGAATTGATTAGTCGTTGTCCTATTGTGGTAGACTTTGTTAGACTGGTCTGTTTTGAGTCAGCTTAACCATCTAAACAACAAACTGAACAGGCTGGGAGACCAGCTAAAGCGGGCAAACCTTGAGTGTTCCAGGCTGTTTCTTCAGCAGGGATTTCACACAGATCTGTGGTGTTAATAAATTAATCAATTATTAACATTTATTCATATAAATTTAAAAGCAGCAACTGCAGATATGCTTCAGATCAGTCTCTTATGGTGTTATGTTTGCGTTAGTACTGAATGCTGTCTTGAAAGTGTGGAGCGTGACAGCCGACAGCACTAGTAATATGTTATTGTGTGGTTGTTATGATTTGTTTCACATTGATTGATATTTGAAAGATATAATAACTGTCTGTGGCAGAGCTGCATGGGAACTTGTGGTCAGGAGCGCAGTGTGTGTGTGTTGTGAAATCGTGGGTTTCATCATAGTAAAACAGCCACAGACATTGTTCGCCTTTGTCCTCTTTGGCTTCATGGGCAACCACTTCCACCACAAGCCACTGCTTTCCAACACGTCTCAGATCAGATGGACCTCCTCTTCCAGTTTAACATCTGATCTGAGATCAGCCGTCCTCTCCTCAGCCTCACGGTCAGTTCGTATGTGAAGTCATGGCTTACCCTAGATAAGGCACTAACTTTACTTATTAATTATGGAGCAAAGCAGAGAGGAAAAGCACACACGTCTCTCTCCACTCCACACTGTCTTCTCAAATTCCCATCATCCATCTCTTCTCCGGCCCTCACACTATTAGTCCTCTGTAGCCTGACGTTTGCAGCTTTTTTTGCTTTTTAGAGGCCAAAAGTCTGACATCTCTAATAACAGAGCAGTGTAGTTATTGTTAGCTAAAACTGAAACTATTTCTTCAAAATTAATATTAGATGACGAATTAAAGGAAAATTAGAAGTTTTGCCTTGACAATCAACTGAAATAAAATGAGTTTAAGTCATAAAAGGAGTAAAACTGAGATAAAGTAAATTAAAATCTGCACTGAAATATTATATTATTTAATATTATATTATATTATTTAAAATCAGAAAATTAATAAAAAAGTATAATACAAAATAGTAATAAAATATACACTTTTAAAAAAGTTAAAATTTATGATCAATTTCAAAGATTAAAAAATTATTAATATAGAAAAGATAAATAATATACTTTTAAAACTAAAATAGTTTAGCTGATTGAAATACAGCTGAAATAAATTATGCAATAAATAAAAATTAGACACAACTTAACCAACTTGAATTTAATTCTTTAAAACCTCAATAAAAATATAGCAATCACACTGATGACTCCTGGGTAATTCACGCCACCAGTCTCTCAGCGCAGTGTCTGTTGAGCGGCACAAAGCGTCCTTTCTGTCCAAGTGAACATTCAAATGAAGGTGCTTCTCTTCGACTCTCTTTCTTCCAACAGCCTTTTATTTTTCAGAGCAGCTTGATCATTAAAGCAGATGGAAGTGAATTTAGACGGAAGATTCTGAAGTCGACTCTCTGTCTGTGTTCTTAGCTGGAAGTTGATTTACGTAAACTGGGATTACAAATGCAAAGTAAGAGCTTGAGAGGAGCAGCGAAAATAGCCGTGCGTTGCTTATGCATGTGGTGTGAAAGCTGTGAGCTGTTAATATGAGCGGGAAAAGGGTTGTCTGCACACTGCTGATGCTAGATGTGTGAAACAGGCCGTGATGTGACACTGTAGCATGCTAACTGTTTCAACGGTTTAGTGTCGCACACTGTTTTATAATACTGTAGGAAGTATTGTAGGAAGTCTGCTTCAAACTTAACAACTGTTAACATTGATTGTAATCATTTCCATGCAAAGTTTGCATTTCACTTGGATTATAAATATTGTCTTATACTTTTCATATTAGAAAAAACAATTCAAATTCAAAGCTTATGTGAAAGTTTAATTTAGTTTTGAAATTTAAGTTTGAAACACTTGCAAAAAAAGTAGCAATTGTTGATACAGTTATTATTTATTTATTTATTTTTATCCTTTATGGTGGTTTACATATTTTAATATTAGAATTTTGAAAAAGTGAATTTATTATGATTTCATATTTTAACATGGGAACTTATAAACATAGAATTATGATGAATTTCATATATTCTGATTTAAAACTTACGTTTACATTTATGGACTTTTTATTTTACGATGGACATTCTTGGAACTTTTAAATTATGGTTGATTTCAAGTGTTAACATTGCTACCCTTGAAAAATGAATTAATTATTTTAGATAGAAACTCTTGAAAAACTTTAAATATTAGAATGCATTTCATATTTTAACAGTAACTCCTAAAAAAAAAGTGTGCATTTATGATGGATTTCATATTTTTGATTCAACTCTTGAAGAAATTATGAATTTATGAAGGGTTTCATTTTTAAGATTGAAACACTTGTATTGTGATGAATTATGATGAATATCATTAAATATTATTCAGAACACACATGTATGACTACAAAACTGGATCGACAGAGAACATTTTTATAAAATGTGGCAAATAAACGTAGTCACAGATGCAGAACAAAGTTGTGAAGTGGTGTGACATAATTCACGGACCTGCCCTCACACACCAACACCCACAAATGCGCGCGCACACACACACATACAAAGACACACACACTCTCTCTCACACACACATTTATTTTTAATGTCTTTTCTAATGGTAATATATAAATAAATTCAGAAAAAGAATCACAGTAGTTGTGTTATGATCAGTTGGTCATTACCAGTAAAATGAATGGGTCTCTATGGGCAAAACAAATTATTACGTAAACTGTAACCCCCATAGGTTTATCTTCAACCAACAGATGGCAGAATTATACACCCAACACCTGGGTCAACATCCAGAAACAACTTTTAAAAAATTTATGCCGTCATTTAAGTGATTTTTCCGTAAAAAAATAATATTTTACAAGCAAACTAAAAACATACTTGAGGAATTTCGTGGTAAATAGGTCCCAAAGTTCTTAATAGCACCAAAAACACAGCATTAATGTATAGATGAGAAGTAGACGAACAAAATGATATATTATTTGTATCATTAAAATTTTTCATGGTTACGTTGAAGACCCCATCTGTAAACAAGAAAAAAGGGACTTATGAGGGTTAAGATTGAAACAAAGTTTGATTTAAGATGGGAAATTTAGGAAGAAGGTTTGAATTGAAACCCTCCTTTGGCCTAGTAGCTGAAGCATCATCCCTATATTAGATTCTGAGCATATTTGTTCCCTGCTTCCTGAGCAGATCTCAGTAAAGTCCACTTCCGTCTCCTCAAACATGATCCCGCACACCTGCTAACTGCTTCATTAGCTCGCATTACAGTGTGCTCGGAGGCACGTCTGTCTGTAATTAACCTATAGCTGGCGTTTGTGTGATTGTGTGCGAGCGCGTGTGTGAGCGTGAGCTGTAATTAGGCCGCCTTTGACAGCGTGGTGATCATGTGTCAGTAGTTTGAGGCGTGCTGTAATTACAATGTGCATGATCAAGTGTCATGGCTGGCCTGTTCACTGCGAGTGTGTGTGTGTTAGAGCGAGGTGCTCAGTAATTAACATCTTTGATCTTCTAGAGAGAAAGAGAGAGAGTACTGGAGTAGGAGAAAGTAGGTGAGAGATAGAACAGGTGGCTCAAGAAGAGCAAACGGTGCCTTTTCACCGCACTGACACACACACACGTTTACTACTATATAACGATCGCTGGGTTAGTTGGAATTAAAATGATTTTACAGCTAAATGTGTTGGGTGCATCCGTACATTTATAACAATAATAATAATAAAAGCATCTGCAATAAAGTAGTACACTTAGTTCAAATGCATTTCATCTGTACACTGAAAATATTATGATGTAAAAACTAATTTAAAAAAATTAACAAAAGAAACGACAAGTAGCTCTTTTAATATTAAATTTTGAATTAGAAAAATATTAAATTGTATTTTCATGTAAAATGTGCTCTATTCATTTTTGTTTTATTTGCAACTTTATATGTTTAAAAAAAATTATAATTAATTAGTACTTTTTACAGGATTTTTTTAATAGTGTTTATGGGTCAAAAGTGAAGGCATTAATAATATTTCTATTTCAAGTAAATGCTTTTATTTTGAATTTTCTGTTCATCTGTGAACCCTGAAAGATTGTGCATCATGGTTTTCACAAAACTGTTTTCAACGTTGATAATAATCAGAAATGTTTCTTGAGCAGAAAATCAGTGTATTAGAATGATTTCTGAAGATCATGTGACACTGAAGACTGGAGCAATGATGCTGAAAATACAGATTTCATCACAGAAATAAATTACATTTTAAAAGATATTCACATAGAACATGGCTAACTGAAATAATAATAATATTACACATTTTTCTACTGTAGTTTTGATCAAATAAATGCATCCACGGTAAGCAGAAAAGACTTTCAAAAACAGATACAAATCTTACTGTTCCCAAACTTTTGGATGATACACTGCCAAACATTATTATAGACTTTTATTATAGAATCTTACTATTGTTTTACTGTATTTTTAATCAAATAAATAAAGCCTTGAGAAGAAACCATTGCAAAAGCATTACAACAAAACAGAAAATAATAATAATAATAATAATTCTCTCTCAGTAATAACGTTACAGAAGCTGTAACTGAGAGTGGTAACTTTAAAAAAGAAGAAAACAGCTACTAAGTAACGATTAGGTACTAATACGTGTCTGTAAAGTGTGTGCACTGTTTTGGGGTAAATGGGTACAAAGGTGTACCTTTTGAAAAAGTGACTACTTTTTTTTCCTGAGAGCGATGGTAAGTACAATGTTAACCGTCCACAAAGCATCCCTAAACTTCAGAAACTCAGAATGACCTCTGAAGCTGTGGTCATTCAGTTGTGTTAACTTCTCGTTTCACAACTCAACAACAATCTTGACACAGACTTGACCTCTAACTGTGTTTATGAGGAAAAACCCAACGCTTGTTAACATTGTGGTGGTTTTACTTTTAAGATGTCATGTGTATGGGGGGTCTTTACCAGCTACAACCAGGCCAGAGTCTCCAGTGTCAAGGGCAGCGACCTTTGACCCCATCTAAACCACTGAACCGCGGCTTTAATGACTGGAGGTCGAGGGGTGCGATTGATGTAGCTTGTAGTGTGTCTAAATTTAGGTAAACGTAAACACATACACAAACACAGTTGATCAGCATTGAAGCGGTGACTAACGCTAATATGAACTTGGCCGGTTTGTCCTGAAATGTAAATGAACAAACTTACTTTAAGAGGAATATTAATAGGCATAAGTGCTTATTAAGGTGATGACAGCATGTGGAGAGTATTTGTTTGTTTCTCCGGGTGCGTGTGTGGGGTCAGAGGGTTTGACAAGGGGAAAGCAGATAATTGGCCCCTTGTGGATCAGCCCAAGAGCGAGAATAAAACCGTTAAGACTCAGAATTTTCTTACATTGCTTTTTCTTTTTAATGCATGTGTTTTATGTTGTATGAAAAGAGATGGCATTGTCTGCAAATAGGACACATTTTGGTGTCTCATCATTTTAGAAAAAGGCAAAATCTTGTTTTTTGGTGAGAATTTTTTTTTACGCATAAACAAAAAGTGCATTCATTATTACATTTATTTAACCTATAATGATCATATTTTGGAGATTTTTTTACGTGTAATTTTAATTACTTATGAATTCGTTTTTTTTATTTGTTTGTTTATTTGCTTTATTTTGTAATTTAAATTTTTTATTTTATTTAACAATTTGTTTATTTAGTCTTCTGTTTATTTAAAATCATCTCATGCATGTTTTTGCTGTCGTAAATGTATTGTAATTACATTTTAAAGTTGGTAAAGAAATATAATTATGTTTGTGTAAACAGGGGGCTGGATTCGTGAGTTCATGGACGGTGAAAAAACTTGGGGGAAGCTTGCGTGACATCAGTGATGTGACAGGGCTCAAGACATAGCTACCTTTGCATTGATGCTCTGGCGTGGCAGCAGTCTTGGCTAGAGACTCGGGCGTGGGTGTAGCGGCCATCTTGGCTTCAGAGTCAGGCATGAGGACCATCTTGTTCGGACGATGGTTTGAATCCTATATCACAGATAGATCCTTCAGAGTGGCTTGTGGAGGGTAGGTATCCAAAACACATCTTAGGGTCACTGGGGTTCCTCAGGGATCAGTTCTTGGACCCCTCCTCTTCTCCATATACACTACATCTCTGGGGCACATCATACAGGCACATGGCTTCTTGTACCACTTCTATGCTGATGACACACAGCTCTATCTTTCATTTCAACCAGATGACCCAACGATAGCCGCACAGATCTCTGGCTGCTTGGCAGACATCTCAGAGTGGATGAAAGATCATCATCTACAGCTCAACCTGGCAAAGACTGAGCTCCTCATTTTCCCTGCAACTCCAACTCTACAGCATGACTTCACCATCCTTTTGGATACATTAACTATTACCCCATCAAGTTCTGCCAGAAATCTTGGTGTTATCTTCGATGACCGCCTCTCCTTCAAAGACCATATTGTCCAAACTGCCTGATCTTGCAGGTTTGCCCAACACAACATTAGAAAGATCAGGCCCTTTCTTACAGAGCAGGCAACACAATTCCTGATCCAGGCCATGGTCATCTCCAGGCTGGACTATTGCAATGCAATAGTCAACGAGCCCAAAGAGGCCCATGTGACACCCCTCCTCATCTCCCTGCTTTGGCTCCCAATTTCATCTTGCATCAAATTCAAGGCACTGATGCTTGCATATGGAACAACCACAGGCTCGGCACCCACTTACCTCCACTCACTGCTACCAATATACACTCCCTCAAGAACTCTGAGATCTGCCAGTGAGCGACGCCTCATTGTACCATCACAAAGAGGCACAAAATCTCTTTCCAGAACATTCTCTTACACCGTTCCTGGCTGGTGGAATGATCCTCCCACTACTATCCGACATGTCAACTTCCTTACATCTTTCAAACGACTGCTGAAAACCCATCTCTTTCAACACTATTTGACATCTTAAAAAAAAAAAGATTCTTAACCCTACTCTGTCTTTCCTTGTAGCTTGTACTTATTTGAACATTGCCTGTTATACTATATTATGAGCACTTCCGATGTTTTTGCCTATTTAGGACTAATTGCTTGATGTTTTCCCCACCTGTAAGTCACTTTGGATAAAAGCGTCTGCTAAATGAATAAATGTAAATGTAAGTCTGGTTATAATCACTTTTGAGGTGTTTCTCACACTCCAAATACTAAAAATAAACATGAACTATAATGCGTTTCAAAGAATACAACTACTGGCCAGATATCCAAGAGGTAAACTAATGTGTTAAAATGCCAAAAACGTCTGTAATTTCCTCAAATTTCTGGCAAGTGTGCTTGAGAAGCACTGAAATGACTGAACCATGCTCCATGCTTTACTTCCGTATTCCTCAGTCCCTATGGAAGCCTATGGCAGTGTCACAACTGCTCAATGGCTCTGCAACCTACCAGCTATGCAGAAAGTTGCAACTCTAGCAACCAGTTAGAGCACCCTAGTGCCATGTGGCCCGTGGCGTATTAGTCTGGATCAGGACCAAGAGCTAAAGTGAATTATTCAGAAGCTCCTCAGTTCAGGATTGGTATACTACAAACACTACCTCTGAAACACGCTGATTGATTTTCTGACACAAGGGATGAGGGTGTGGCAGCAGAAAGCGCTAGAAGATGAAGAGAAAAACGCTGAATATTTCAGTTTTTTGACGCTACAGTGCAGATTTATGCTCTCAGTACAGCTGTCTACTAGACACGACAGCTTCAGCAGATATTATCCATGGAAAATCTCACACTAGATCACCAGAAGAGGCTTCAAACTTTATCTTGAAGCTCCTCAGAAGGCAGACGTTAAGGCTCTGGCCTCTGATGGTTTGGAGTGTCCTGCAAGTCTCATATGTTGCTGTGCGTTTGGCCTGGTTTGGCCTGCTGCTGCCTGGAGCACTGTGTGTGGGAGGAGACGACTAGAGATCCGCCTCGGGCACTATTTAGTGCAGTTTGAATGGATGAGTAGATATAGTGCAGCTGAAGATGAAACACTCTCACACATAAATGTCGCTGCGAGTTACACTGACTTTTACATGCGTCAATGTTTGATAGCAACTTCTACTGAGAATGCATTCATCTCATGCAATGAAAGATTCTTGTTAGCTGCAGATCATCTATTATAAAGGAATTTTCTGAAAGATTTCAGAATAAAATTAAAATAATATATATTAATATTCTCAAAATGACCTGAATTCCAGAAATTCATAAACATCCCAGCAATTTTGATGTTTAATAATTTTAATGTACCCAGAACACCTTAGTAACCACTGAGTAACCACCCAGCAACCACAGAACACCCTGGCATCCACTCTAAACACCGTAATATTCACCCAGCAACAAGAAAAAAACACCCTACCAAAAACCATGCAGCAACCACCAAATCACCTCAACAATTACCTATCTAGAACACCTTAAAATCACCCCAATATAGACCTAGCAACAAGAAAGACACCTTAGCAACCTGGTAATTAGCTAGCAACCACCCAGAACATCTAATTAACATCTAGCAACAAGAAAGAGCACCTACCACCTACAAACACCAGAACACCCTAGCAACTATCCAGAACCATCTATCTAGAAAACCCTTGTAACTACCTAGCAGACACCCTAATAAACACCTAGCAACCAGCAGAACACCTCTGCTATCACCAATCCAGAACACCCTTAACCACACAGAATACCCTGGTTACCACCTAGTAACCACACAGAACATTCTAAATAACATCTAGCAACAAAAAAACACTCTACCAAAAAACAACTAGCAACAACAGAACACCCAAGAAATCACCCAGAACCATTGCTCTAGAACACCCTAGCAAGTACCTAGCAGCCACCCAGAACACCCTAATAAACACCTAGCAACCAGAAAGAACACCATACTAAAAAACAACAACAATCAGAAGACCACAGCAACCTAACTAGCAACAACCCAGAACAGCCTAATAAACACCTAGCAACCAGAAAGAACACCCTACTAAAAAACAACCATCAGAAGACCCTAGAAACTACCTAACAACCACCCAGAACTGTCTAATAAACACCTAGCAACCAGAAAGTACACCCTACTAAAGAACAACCATCAGAAGACCCTAGCAACTACCTAATAACCACCCAGAACAGCCTAATAAACCCCTAGCAACCCGAAAGAACACCCTACTAAAGAACAACCATCAGAAGACCCTAGCAACTACCTACCAACCACCCAGAACAGCCTAATAAACACCTAGCAACCCGAAAGAACACCCTACTAAAGAACAACCATCATAAGACCCTAGAAACTACCTAACAACCACCCAGAACAGCCTAATAAAGACCTACTGTAGCAACCAGAAAGAACACCCTACTAAAGAACAACCATCAGAAGACCCTAGAAACTACCTAACAACCACCTAGAACAGCCTAATAAACACCTAGCAACCAGAAAGAACACCCTACTAAAGAACAACCATCGGTTGACCCTAGAAACTACCTAACAACCACCCAGAACAGCCTAATAAACACCTAGCAACCAGAAAGAACACCCTACTAAAGAACAACCAT
>JAUMHQ010000044.1:18154776-18176078 GCA_032361165.1 Enteromius paludinosus | reverse complement strand
CATCTGGTTGAAATGAAAGATAGAGCTGTGTGTCATCAGCATAGAAGTGGTACAAGAAGCCATGTGCCTGTATGATGGGCCCCAGAGATGTAGTGTATATGGAGAAGAGGAGGGGTCCAACTGATCCCTGAGGAACCCCAGTGACCAGACGATGTGTTTTGGATACCTCCCCTCCCCAAGCCACTCAGAAGGATCTACCTGTGAGATAGGATTCAAACCAGCGAAGGGGAATCCCTGTGATACCCAGTGATGAGATGTGGACAGGAGGATCTGATGATTTACCGTGTCAAAAGCAGCAGAAAGATCTTGCAAAATGAGTACTGATGATCTGGAGTCGACTTTTGCAACCCGCAAGGCTTCGGTGACAGACAGTAGTGCAGTTTTAGTATAGTGGTCACTCCTGAACCCTGATTGGTTAGCATCCAATAATCTGTCCTGTGTGAGAAATAGCGATACTTGGTTAGAAACGACTCAGAAAGATTTTAGTCTTTCTGCAATCATTCTGCAATCAACAAAGTTGAATTAGTTTCAGTGGAGACTGCCCATTAAAGGTGCACAAGAAAGAGTTTCCCTGAATATAGTTGGTGTCCTTGTGTTTTTTTATACGTCATTTAAATGTTTTATTGGGTTAAATTATTTGCTGACCTTTTTAAAGATTCACTTATATAGGAATTTCATAAACTAATACTGGAGTGTGAGTATAATTACATGTTTTAAATTCAACATTTTAAAAAAGCTCTATACACATGAAGTGGCTATGGTAATGGTAATGGTGCCCCTGGTAATTTAGTCCCACTTTTCAACCAACTACGAACCCCCTGCTTATAAACATTGAGTGTTTGAAAATGTCTTTAAGCAATACATAATCATTTGTAATTGCACATATCAGGGCCTAATGGTACGGAAGTTGGACTTGTAACCCAAAGGTCCAACATCTCAGGTCCAGCAGGGATTGTGGGTGGTGGGAGTGAATAACCAGAGCTCTCTCCACCTTCAATACCAAGACTGAGGTGAGACCCTTGAGCCAGGCACTGATCCCCCACTGCTCCGGGTGTGCACTTGTACAGCTATCTTTATGAGGGTTTTAGATCACCAGAGTGGGGACATTTTGGCCGGTCCTCACTTTCTGAGAGCCCTTTAAAGACCTGTTTGAGGGTCAAGACTTGGTTTTAGGGGTCAGTGTATAATTGAGTAAAGGGTAGGTTTAGGGTAAGGGTTTAGGTAAGGCACTTAGTTCTGATGGGTAGGGTTGCATGTGTGTGTGCACTTGGATGGATTTTTTCCTAGTATGGGAAACCATACCTAGCCACATGTCACGTCCTTTACCAGCATATAGTGTTTAAACCATGGCATTACATAGGAATATTATTTTTCTGGCCCCCAAACGCCTCTAATTTGCCTTTTTGTGCTGGAATTTTTAAACAAATCTATTTTAACCCTAAATACTATGCTAATGCTGTCTTTTCCTCACTCCTCAGAATAAAATATGATTGTAAAACGTAGTCAGCGTAGTTTTTGTATAGTTACTGTAATACACAATCAATGCACATGATGATCTGCATGATGGGTAGGTGGTCGCTATGGTGTTCTGGTGGTTGCTAGGTTTTTTTTTTTGGTAGGGTGTTCTCGCTGGTTGCTAGGTAGTTTCTAGCATTCTCTGCTCAGAAGATGGCGCCAAACGGTAATCTTTGTTGGCGCGGAGGGATTTTAAACATACAAGTAGTGCCGGCTATGCGTTATTACTTTGGAGCGGTTATTATACGAAAAGAATGAACCTGCAAATGTCTCAACTGACCAATCAGAATCAAGCATTCCAGAGAGCCGTGTAATAAATACGTTTAATAGGTTGTTCAATGTGGTTGCTAGGTAATTACCAGGGTGTTCTTGGTGGTTGCTAGGGTAGTCTGGCTGGATGCTAGGGTGTCCTGAAGGGTTGCTATGATGGCTAGGTGGTTCCTAATGTGTTATTTCTGGTTACTACGTAGGTGTTTAGTAAGGTGTTGCTAGGATGTTTTGGTATTTGCTATTTTTGTGTTTGGCAGTTTTTGCTGGTTGCTAGGTGTTCCAGGTGGTTGCTAGGTGTTATGGGTGGATGCCTGGGTGTTTTAACTGGTAGCTTAGGTGTTGTTCTTAGTTATTACTAAGGTTGCTTTTGAACAAGGTATTAAAGAGTTTAGAGTTTAAAAAAACTAACACTAGCTTCTCTATATATTTTTCCTATTCTATTTCTTTTCTTTTTACAAATAAGGTCTCTGTAGCTTGCTTTATTCTTTTTCTGTTCTATCTGTTTTCTTTTTATTTATGATATAATTTTAAAAATCCTTTCTACGGGCACTGCATTCAGCTACCTGAGACTTCTTATAGCACTTGCGTATCATTGCTCTTTTGTTGGTTTTGATTGCTTCTGTGGTCCTCATTTGTAAGTTGCTTTGGATAATAGCATCTGCGAAATGTCTAAATGTAAAAGTGAATGTAGGGGTGTTTTAAAGCTAAATGCACATCACTGTTTAGTGCATTAATACAGAATTCATTCAGCCACCTCGGTTTTATATGATCTGAAATCTGCTTTAATCAACTGTCAACGTTTCATTCAGTTGTTTGATATTAATATAGCTGATTGTGCGCAGTTTCTTGTGTGTAGCCCATTAGAATGTGCAGCAGTCGGGTCTCTCATTACAGTATACGAGGCCTCTGGGAGCCGTGATGGAGTTGGATTGAAACTCACAGCGGGATCGTTCCATGTGCTGTTGTTTCCTCTTAAGGGTCGAGACGGCCCCTCTGTGAGCACTTACAGCCCTTTAGCTTGAAGCTACGCTGCAAACACAACTGTTTTGAGGCAGGTGTTCGCTGGCAAAGAATCAACTCAGTAGTGCTCATGGACCAGACTAGAGGACCATGGGAAAAGCAGCGCCTTCGACTGCGGTGACGTCAGACCGAGCGCATCTCCATACAGAAACGCTCTGAACGGCAGCAATGTCAATACAGCTGCATGAAGCCAGTGTGTGTGTGTGTGGCCCTGAGCGGAGGACATCTGTGCCTGTCCTGTCCACATCCTCACACACATATAGTGTTATAGTGTAAGTGCATCACAATGTTAAATACTCCTGTGTTAGTCTCTGTACTTTGAGTTTGGAATTCCTGTTCCAAAACACAGTGACCTGTCTGCTGTCTACATAGGCAGCGGCCTTGTAAGGCAACATTCTGACCGTCATGGAACCTCGTAAGTAGAACACACTACTCACTTCACATAAATAGCTAGCACATGGCAAATCACATTGAGTTTAATGCAATAATCTAACTCTAATAAACGCAGATTAATGTAGGGTAAATAGTATTTTTTTTATTTTATTTTACCAATTAATTATGTAAATAAATATTTATTTTATGTAATAAAAATAATTTTATATTTGCATATACTAATGCCATGTCAAAGATACTGAAATTATTGCTGAAATCAAACGTTGATGCTTGTTATCTCATAATTAGATTTTGAGACAATTATATGTAACATAAACGAGTAGTTATGATGCACGGTGATCCAATTTTGGATTAGTTTAAATCATTTACTACACATGAATTTTGAAATAAATAGATGCATATTTACAGTGGATTGCTTCATCCTTGTTGCAAAGCTGCCTTTTACCAAAAAAAACTAGTTATCTTAAAAGGCGGCGTATTTTTGGTGGAGCAGCTTTGTATCGTGAGTGTTACTTGTGATGCCCTATAATGTTGTCTAGTTAGGCAGCTCACTAGGGTCTGTGTGTGTGTGTGTGTGTGTGTGTGAGAGGGCAAAGTGCTTTGCTCTGTCACTTGGCTGTGCTGCTAAACGATATGTCAGAAAATCAATTAATTACTTTTAAGCAGCAGTTAACGGCATCCACACAATACAGCCGCATGAATTATTAAAGAACACGAAAGCTGAGTTATTTTGCCCTCTCTCTCCTTTAACTAACCTCCCTCACAGTACAGGAGATAAACGGCAGACAGACAGAATGAGAGGAGGCTACGGAGAGAACGACGGCAAAAGAAGAAACAGATTGATACATTCAAAGAGTCTAGAACACATTCTGATGTTGCCGTGCCGTTGCTAAGGTGTTCTAAGAGGTTTCTGGAATGTTGTTGCTATGAGATTTCTAAAAGTGAGTGATGTCAATATGAGTGAGAACTAGAGACTCATTGGTGTTTTAAATTTTCAAAAAGATTTTGAGGAGAAACATTTGATACAAATGTAGCACTCCATTAATTCCTCTGAGCAACGAACGAGCAGTTTTCATAAAGGGCAATACATTTATTATTATCTGTTTTTATTAAACACTATATACTCGCTGTAGAACTGATTAATCATTTTATTTACAAGTAAATAATTTCATATTATTTTAAATGAGCATTAAACTAATTGCTTTATCTGTTTTAATCATAAATACTTTATACTATTTGCTATGTTTATATAAAATAAAATAAAAAATATTTAACATCTCATTTTATTCACTCTGAATATGATAAATCTATATTATTATATCCTGTTAATATGGCTTACAGTATATGTCGAAGTATTAACATTTACTGCATTTATTGCTTTCATTCAGAGCGACTTAAAATTTGGAAAATAATTATTAAAAAATAATTGCTTGTGAATTTGTACATATTTTCCAGTTTACAATTGAATGTGTGTTCAGTAAATGATGCGCTGCGGCGTATTCAGCTCCTGATGGCTTTGCTCAGTAGTTTTGGCAGCATTGATTGTGGGCCCCAGGAAGCGATTATTGATCCTGTGTGCCCAGCAGTGCTGGCCCCGGGGTGGCCCGTCTCCAGGGGCCCGTAGGGGACAGACTGCCTGCGGGCAGTGGGGAAAACGACATCTAAATCTGTGCCGTTAGTGTGAATGTAAAAATGAAAAGGCTAAGATGTGTCTATGACTGTAGATGTGTATTTTTCGAGAGTTCATCTATGCGGTATGGGCAGTGACAGCCTGTCAAACACACCCCAGTTCTGATGTTACGATCGGCACGACTTACTGTGGCTTACCAACCTTTTCCTGCAGCCCAAGTCCTCCGAACCCTGTGAAACTCGATCTGTGGTCTGAATTGAGTCTTTGCCAGTGTTTGAAATCTCTGATGCCAGCTTTCTTGTGGAGACCGAAATAGACATAGACACCCATCAACAACCGCTTCGGCCGTTGGCAGATCCACCGTTCACTACATGGGCAGCAAGGTCATGGGTCATGCACTTACATTTATGCACTAGTCATGAGTTTGGTTCACAGGGAATGCATAATTTGATCAAATGACTATGCAAAAGGCAAAATCATTTTGCATTCACAATTCATCCATTTGACAAACTTTTCAATATACATTTGATCAGTTCATGAAGTTACCGGGACTTAAAACCCATGACTTTGGCATGTGCATAAACTTTAGGGTTGATAAGATTTTTTATATATATATATATATATATATATGTGTTATATATATATGTATATAAATGTTTTTTTTTTCGCTCACCAGTGCTGCATTTATTTGATCAAAAATACTGTATAATTGTTTTATTATTATTACAATTTAAAAATCAGTTTTCTATGTGAATATATGTTAAAATGTAATTTATTAATGTGATCAAAGCTGAATTTTCAGCATTACGTCAACCTCCAGTGGCACGTGATCTTTCAGAAATCAGTCTTATATGCTAATATGCTACTTAAGAAACATTTCTGATTGTTATTAATGCTAAAAAACTATATTTTAGTGAAAACTGTGGCAAGTTCATAATTAGAGAATGGCTAAAAAGAATAGCATTTGTAACATTATCATTGTCTTTATTGTCACTTTTAATCAATTTAAAGCATCTTGACTGAATAATTTATATATTTATTATAAGTCCTCTAGTCCTGTCACAAACCAGGGAATGCTTTAAAGAATCCAGGAACCAAAATACTTTTCAGAAGAGCCTATAACACGGCGTTCAGTAATGAAATGAAACTGTTTTGCATTTTTCTGTTTTGCCTTCATATTTTTAAGTTCATTTTCCCCGAGCTCTTCCTCGCACCCTTCACCTGCTCCGTCATGCGTGATCTTACCGTTTTCACTGCATGGAGATGGAGAAAGCAAGAGATGGGGGAAATCAGTGGCTAAATGAAATTAGCAGGTTAGAAGTGCCCCGGGGCAGTGAGACGGGCCTGTCTCCTGAGGCCACGCTTACTGATGGGATATATTAGTCATGACTGCATGTCAACTTTTCCTCCGTCGCCTCTTCTCTCAATCTGTGTTTTGTGGAGACGCCAGGCTATAAATGCAGCGGGGTGAAGGAGGGAATCCGTATTTGGAATCCTGGATTGAATCAGAACGGCTCGAAATGAATCCGGGCCCCTTCAAAGCATCCGGACCGCTCTCGTGGGCCATGTACTTCATGAGGAAGGGCCGGAACAGCAACGCACTGTTTGGTAAAGACAAAACTCGTGTGGCTCGTCGTCCCCTGTCATGTTTCTCACTTTCGTTCTCCGTGAATCACATCATCCATCTTTTTTTTTCTTTCCTTTTCTGCTCTGTGGTTTCTCTTGTTTTATCGCTTTAGAATGTGAAAGAGGAACTGTTGAAATAGGGAACAACAACTTCATGTACCTTCATTGTGTGTGTGTGTGTGTGTGTGTGTGTGCACCATCAGGCCTTTGTTTTTCACAATCATTTTATATTCTTTCATTTGGTTAACGCTTATTATTAGTGTTAACCAAATACTAGTATCAATAAGCTGATGTTAATGATAACAGTCTGATATATATGATTTGACACCTGAAATATCAAGTATTACAACATTCAGTTCCCTTGAGGGAATGTTTTTAATGATAAAAACTGCATTAAGTTTAGAGGAAATATTTGCGAGGGAAGAAACTGTTGTTTGCTGTGTTTGTGTAGAATTATATTTTTTCCAGCGTGTGCTTCCTCCATGGCTCGGCCGAACATGATCAGATATTTGTAACCCTGCAACGCTTGTCAATATATTTTATAGCCGACTACAAGCGCTATTGATTGCTCAACTTTCAGAGATCAGATTACTCCAAATCAGTAAAACACAAGACCGAGATCCTGCACATCCAAGACCTGCGGTGCCTTTGTGCTAGAAAATCATTTATGATTGGCGTGCATGTTATATTATTTTCCCTAGAATTGATCTTGCCTTTCAGATTCAACTGCTGTTTCTTCTGACTATACTGAGCCAAAATTATTATGTATAATTAAAGATATATCAAAATATTTATTTTATTCATAATAACAAAAAAATATGATTTATAATTATTATTATTATTATATTATTATTTCAGGCACTGCAGTAATGTTTTTAGTCTGTGTGTGGGTATATATTTATATATATATATAATTAAATAATATTCAAATAATTATATGATTAGTAATCATTTAAGGCAAAATAAAAAATTTAAGTTATAACGTTTTTATAGTAAAATACCTATAGCCAAAATTATTATATATTTTTATTATTACTACGAACATTATATTATATACTAAATTATTCTTTTTAATATTAATATCAATATTTTCGAACACATTTATTTCACCCAATAGGGTTTAAATACATGCACACCGCTATTACAAACATGATTAGATTGATTATTACTTCTTCACAAGACTAGGAGCCACTTTATTTCCAGATTAACTGCAATGCATCATATTTGTTTACACGAAGATACACTTCAGAGCTGAAGTTAAAAAGACTGATTGAAGTATAATATGAGTAATAAACATGTTTTCATTAGTGTGACTGATATCAGGATTTGCATTTTGTTTTGTGTTTCATGTTAACTGAACACAAGGAAGATGAGACGTGGATAACACACATCTCTTTACATTTTAACAAATGACTCAGGCTTTGTAACCAGAACAAGATCTCTTAGTTCTCTGTGATATCGTTATGAACGACTCTGCACAGTTTGATAAGACTAATGCAACTTTATCTTGGAAATGTGCAGATTTGCAGCTTTAAATGAATCTCAAACATGGTTAAATAATTGAAGTTTTTTTATTGTAACTTTTTCCGTCGGGTTAACTCTTTATTTAAATGAACACACTCTTCCATGAAGCACAGGCATGTATCTATCATGATGTGAGAGTGGATTTGACTGAAGCGATGCCGTATAGACTGCAGTATTCACATTTACTGTAATTCCTGTCATTACTGTGAGCATGGACGATTCTGAACTGGAAAAATGCATTTCTTAAAACAAAGTGTCAAGCTGTTGTTATTGTAATTCAGTACTGCACTTTCTTTAAAGCACTGGTGGTTTTGTGAAGGCATGAGCTTTCAGATGAATTCACATTCTGTTCATTTCACTGAAAGATGACGAAACATTTCTGTGTTGCTTGCCATTTGCACTTCATGCATTCAGCTTGAGGATCTAACAGACTCCACATGGCGCATGTAGATCGTCTGCTGCCCCCTTTTGGCCGCAAAACACGGATTAGATCATTGCCAAGTCATTTTCGATCAGACATTATTTCTTTTACTTACCCTCTTTTGTGTGTGGCTTTTTCATTCTCCCTAGAAAAATACTTTTTTTACATGACTGGAATTTATATTTCTTGCTTTTTGTTATTTTTATTATCATTATTTCTTTTTTATTTTTCTGGTGTGAATTTGTCAGCATTTTTTTTTTTTTTTTTTTTTTTTGCAGAGTTTTCTTTGTTTTGTTTTGTTTTTTTGTTCATGGTTTACTAGCAGCACATTAGTTTCCCGGCGAACAGCATGATGCTTTTGAGTTCTGCTGATATCATGTTCCTACTGATAAAACATTTGCTATTATATATGTTCATTCTATTTATTTGTTTATATGATTTCGTAAACTAGTAGATTAGATTATAATCTAATTAAACAAACAGTTTCTGCTTTAGTTTAGCCCACATTTCAGCTGCCATTCGATAAGTGACTTACTGTAAATCCAAACAATTCAACAGTGGACCATTTGACGCGAGCGCGCGAGGAATTCCATTGACTGCTCAGATCCACTTTTTCCCCCGGTTCGGACCGTCTACTGATTGGTCGAGTCTGTCGAGGTCTGTCATCGCCGACCAATGAGAACCTATGGGGGAAAGGCGTATGCAAATGAGCAGTCCTGGCTGGCGTTCCTGCGCTGCCCATTGCCAGTAAAAGCGCGTCGCTGCCGAGAGATTCATTCACAAGGCATCATCTTTCCACTGCGAGCGGCGTCCTGGATTTTGGAAGAACGCTTTCTCTTTGTACAGCTCTATGCAGTGTTATAGAACTGAGCGCGTGTCCTTTTTATACACTTAAAGACTGAAAGCGAAAGCGCTGGCGTCAGGTGCGCGGTTTGCAAGGTGCGCAACTTTACGCACACTTTCTGAAGGATACGCGAGCGCAAGATCATCCTCTCTGGTGGCACCTGCCGAGAGAGCAACAGCCTCTCCATAAACTAACTTGAGTTCGTTTCAGACTGAACGGCACGGTTTGCACCTCGCCAAACGGATAGTAAGACGCGCAAACTTCCCACGTCGCGCTTGAGCTCTTGCCCTTGACCAGCCGCTCGTCTGGAGCCCTGGATCCCAAACCTGACTGAGAGGGTGTTCAAAAGATACCAAATGGTTTTTCTTTGGGACGCCAAATACGGTAAGAGCGTTTCTTAGCTCTGCGTAACGGCGGTTTCGCGAGTCTATTTTTACGCGTCACATTTCATGATGTCTGAATGTTCAAAGCTGTTAATAATCACCGAATGCATTACCCTTAAGAGAAATCGTGATGTTAATATGACATCCCTGGTTAAAACACTGCAGATTCTTTCTCTCTAAACTTTGCTTTATTTGGCACAACTATGATCGCCAAAGCGGTGCAACATAATTAGAGTAATTTAAGAATGAAAAAGGATTAATCAAGTAGTATTTTCAAACAAAATAGCATTGCATTAAAATGAGAAGTCAATCCGCGAAATGAACAAAAAGCATTACGTTTATGAATTACTAATTAAATGTGAGTTATAAAAGGGAAGTAGGTACAGAATGAGAAAATGTGAGAGGGGAATCAAATTAGCTGCTCTATTAAATAGGATATGACTTCATTTAAATATAAGTACGTTGTCCATGATGAACTTGTTTTTAATGTCATTTTGATACGACCATAGATTAAGTAGTGTTAACTTTCACAAAAATGAAGGAAGAATGTTATTCATATAAAATAAAAATGGCAAGTGCATCAGACAGAGTGATGGAAATCATTGTTGTCAGATGTGAGTGGGGGGGGAATAACAGAGATGACCTACACAGACCCTCATGACTGAGCCAATGTCTCTTTTTTCTAATACTGGACTATTTATAATCATAATCAGGTATCGTTTTGATATTCATGGATGAGATTAAAATATTTTTAATACAAAAAAATATTAATGAAAGTGTTATGAAATCATGCATTTTTTGAATAAAAAGTTTAAGAAGAAGAAATTATTTAAAAGTTGAGTTTTCGTCCTGCGTACTGTGCAGCCTTTGCATTGTCATTGTTTTTATGTTCTCGTCTGTCTGGACTGTGTGTGTGTGTGTGTGTGTGTGTGTGTGTAAGTGTATGGCTTCCGGAATGTGTGCTGTTTTGTCCATTCTGTGGGGAAATGCAAAATCTGTGTCTTCTACACCTCTCCTCACCCGTCACCTAACTCCAGTTTCAGCCTGATGTAGCGGCTGAGTGTGTGTTTTATATTGGGCGGTGGGTTTGGACAGAGCGCAGTGGCTCTCTCTGTGCCGCGCTGTAACGTGTGTAACCGCACTCATGTGGCATCGATTGTGGTCGGCCGAATGACCGTGGGCCGCGGCACTGTCCGACCATTTTAAAGCTTTCATACGGCTGAGAGGCACTGCTGCGTGAGCTCTAGCACAGAAGTCACCCGGGGTAACGGCACCAGAAGCTGCTTGGAAAAAGTGTTTTTAAAAATGTAGTACTCTGTGCGTGACAAAAGCTAAGAGACAGAAGCTTACACTGTGCATCTTGAGCAGTAAAGTAAAGTGTAAATAAGGGAAGCCATGCACTGGCAGTTTCACTGTGTTTAAGTAATGTTAATGGCCGACTTCAAATACAATTACTGTAATAGAAGTCCAGAAGTGTCTCACTGAGACTGAGATGTTTAAGGAATAATTGATTTTACAAAGAAATTATTCGGCATAGTTATATAGTGCTAGGCAATGCAACCTCTGAGATTAATCTTTTGGCAAAAGTAATGCTTTTTTTTGCACTTTTCTTGTGTGTGACCATGCAGTACAGTGATTTTACTATAATGTTTTTTTTGGCTCAGCTCAAACTAAAATCACTGTGTCGCAGGCAAAACATTTTTAAAAAATGTCAATGTTTAGTAAATAATTATTAATTTTGCTAGAAATTGTTTTGCATAGTAATACAGTGTCAAGCAAAGCAACTTAGCAATAAAGATGTCTCAGGTGTGCATAGGTAAGCCGTATGATCAGTAGTGCCAAATGTTGCTTATTTAATCTTTTTTTAGACCTTTCAGAAGCATCTCAGAACTACTTTTTGCGAAATAGTAAATGTTAAATATTTTCTGTTGAGTTCAGCGAAAGCCCTAATGCTGTTTTGTGTTTCAGAACCTGCGCCTGGGCGACGCTTCACGCCTCCCTCGACCACCCTGAGCTCAGGGAAGATGAATGAGGGGTTGCCCCTGGGGGCTCAGGAGAGCAGCGGCGCCGCCCTGGTGGGCAAACTGCGCATGGCTGACCGGAGCATGGTGGAGGTGCTTTCCGACCACCCAGGAGAGCTGGTGCGCACCGACAGCCCCAACTTCCTCTGCTCCGTCCTGCCAACACACTGGCGCTGCAACAAAACGCTGCCCATCGCCTTCAAGGTACCTGACCGCTGCTATCTGTGAATGACAACTTATGGTTGAATAAGATTGCATGCATTTTTTTTCTCAGGGTCGAAGATGTTTGAAAACTTTCAAATCTCACATTTGCCTTTGTGTGATGCACATCCTTAATTAAGCTAATGATTTGGCTGGAAGTGTTAGTAATTGTTGTTAATTTCCTATTGTCACGGGTGACCGCAACAATCATCAGCTTCCACATTTGGCAGATGGCGGTAAAAGTGCGAGGGTAGTGCTGTGAGGCATGTGTGTGTGCTCTGAAACAAAGAGCTGAATAATGTGCTGACATTTACAGTTAATATGCAAATAACCTGCTCATTTAGTTTAGATGTGGAGATATTGCACAAGCAGACGTGACGCAGGTCTGTAAAGTGAATTTGAATGTTGTTTGGTTTTCGTTTTCACCCTCTGCTCAGTGTTTTTGCTTGGTGATAAAGTAATTTAATAATAACATTTGTGAAAGGAATAGTTCACCCAAAAATGAAAATTCTGTCACCATTTGCTAAATGAGACGGTTATTTGCTCTTTTGGTCACCATTGACTTCCACAGTAGGAAAAATACTGTTTGTAAACTTTCTGAATTTTCATTTTTGGGTGAACTATGCCTTGAAGTGTAATAATAGCATATGCACACTAGTGTTCGAAAGTTTGGGGTCAGTAAGAGTTTTTAATCTTTGCTTTTAAAATGCAGTTTTGTAAAAATACGGTTTAAATGTATCTAACAAATCTTTATTCATTGGTTGACAGGTGGTTGCGCTCGGTGACATCCCTGATGGTACTTTGGTCACAGTGATGGCCGGCAATGATGAGAATTACTCGGCCGAACTCCGCAATGCCACAGCCGCCATCAAGAATCAAGTGGCTCGTTTTAATGACCTGCGTTTCGTTGGCCGCAGCGGACGAGGTAAATTGCATACAACCCTTAAAACAATAACAAATTTGCTCCTCACCTAGACATACACACGTTTGAGGAGGGAACAGCTGATGTAGACTCACCACTGAGCCGTAACGGAGAGATTTTAATGCCAGTGCCTTGCTTGGTTAAATGTCTGTGTTTTGATATAGAGCTCGCACGCCTCAGCGCAGACCGTTACCTGTTGCTTTCACTTCCTGTGGCATGTGGCCAGTGCAGTCAAAAAGTGCAGATCTTATCTATTTAAATCACAATGCTTTATGTACACTTGCTAGTCATCCTGTGCTTTTTACCACCGTGTGGTTGTTGAACTGCTGTGGCCGCAGAGGCATTTTTGTGGCTTGTATTTTCGGTATTTATAGCAGCCAAAATGTGACTTGTGGGAAAATGAGGAGTGACTTCTTACTGTATTTGTGATGAATGAATCGTCCAGCTTCCGTAATGACAGAGTAGTTAGTCAACGGAATGACTGGCTTCTGGGAAAACGAGGGGTCCCGCAGGGCTCTATTCAAGGCCCGATGTGATTTCGCTGATATAGCCCTCAACGCTAACACCACTGCTTTTAACCTACATGCCCAGGCCTGAGATAAATATACGGATGCATACACACTCCTTTGTCCTGCTCTCTTTTGTCTGCGTCATCATTTGAAGACGGCATAATAGAGGCAACAAAGTCGATGTTTGCAGCAGGTGTGCTTGCATGCTTTGAGGACAAAATTCATGCATTGAAAAGGGAAACTGAGTTTGTGTACAAAGAAAAGCATAAATGTTTAGTCGGGATTGTTGAACAAAACATATTTGTCCGTTTTACTGCATGAAAGTCTTGCATTTCAAACATGCACATCCTTACAGACTGTTGTTTATCTGAGCAACGCCATGTTTGAGAGCACCAAGAGCAGCTGCGATGGAAGTGATTAGGTTTAGTGCCGGAAAAGAGTGCGGGCCGAGAAAAAACAGCAAGAGCGTGTAAAGTAAGAGAGAAACGTAAACTGCGCAAACTTGCTACTCTGTATTGTGCAGACGAATAGATAAGACAACAAAGACTGTATGTGTGTGGCTTTTTGTCGCGAGTCACATTTATATGAACGCAGCTATAAAATGCCTTGCTTTGTGACTTGCCCATGCACACTAACACACCGTACAAAACACAGACATATAAACAAATTATAAACAAATTCCCCCACATCACACACACACTATGTAGGGACGTCCCCTTGAGAAACGCTCTGCACTTCCTCCCTGTTTGGGCATTGAGCCTCTCAGACAGAACGTCTCCCATCCAGACGCTAAACCACTGAACCACAGTCAGTGTGTGTGTGTGTTAGTGCAGAAGGTTTTGTAATGAGTGTGTTAGACAGGAACGGATGAGTCAGTATTTGCATTTATATTTCTTAAGAACTAATATTCAAAATAGTACTACGGAGTTATCGCAATATATCCCAGGTTAATGTAAAGGTTTAAAAAACAGTCATATACATGTGACAAGACTTGTGCTATGGTATTACCATAAAGAACACCATACTAATACCATGCTGTGTGTCCAAAAAAATAGTGTTGATATGGTACTGGCTCCGAAAATCATGGTGTTATTATGGTTCTCTTACATGCAAAATATGCTACTTTTCTATGAGGGTTAGGTTGAGTGTTAGCTCAGTACTACAGCATTATGCGTGTGTTTTCCTGGATGTGATGTGATGTTTGTGTGTGAGATCATGGCAGACAGAAGTGGATCGGTGTTGTCACAGCGACTGCGCTCAGAATAGCACCTGGCATCGCACTCGAGCGCTGATCCTTGGCGCGGCCCGTGTTGGTGTGTGCGTCACACATCTGTGCATACGTGTGTGGTCAGGCCTCGTAGTTTGTCAGATTTTGGGGAACAGCTTGGAGGTCTTCCCAGCTCTGTTTCTCTGGCTGAATAGCGAGCAGCGCGCATGTGTGTAAGCGTACCTTGCTTTGGCTGGCGAGCTTGGGTAACTCAAACTGTTCTTGGCACGCAAACGTTCGCCTCCCTGGGGTCCATCTCACCGTCATAGCGATGAGTGACAGGTGACGGCATCAGGAATTGTGGGTACATTTGCGGGCTCCCATAATCCTCGTAGGTCAAATACGGTTTGTGTCGTCTGGCACATGTGCACGTATCGCCTGAGTCAGTCAAAACATGAGAAACAACTCATTGTCAAACTAAATTCATGCATCTAATTATCGTTTGAATGAGGATGTTGAGTCATAGCGAGAGCGACCACAGTGAATTAATATAAACACGGACGTTTTTAAAGCGATTTTATTTTAAGACTCTTTTGGAGCAGTATGTATAAAACGACTCATTATATTGATCAAAAGTGACATTAATGTTACAAAAGATTTCATTTTTCATTTATATGAACTCTCTATTCATTAAAATGTATCGTGGTGTCATCAAAAACATTGTGCAGCACAGCTGTTGCCAACAAATGTGTGCTGAGCAGTAAATCAGGATGATTTCTGAAGATCATGTGACACTGAAGACCAGAGTAATGATGCTGAAAATACAGCTTTAATTACAGTTTAATGTATATTCACATAGAAAACAGCTGTTTAAAATCTTTATATTGTACTTTTGATCAATGCTGCCCTGATGAGCAGAAGAGACTCCTTTCAAAAACATTACAAACGTTTGAATGCTTCTCATAAATCAAATTACTGACCGTAATGTAGATGGTTTTCCATCTACCACTGCGTTATAAAATAAAACGGTAAAATCCAAGGAAAAGAAAAAAGAATACATGCTGTATATATGATATATATTTTTATGACAGCGACATTTAATGTGTCCTGATATTTTTACTTCAATTTATTTATTGCAATCTTCATTATGCGTGTAATTTCATTACTCAAATAGGATTACATATAATTATTATAAATCAATTAACTTAAAAATGACACCTTTATAATGTGTATGCTTGGATATTTTATTAAAATCTTTTTTTTTTTTTTTTTTTGCCATTTCAGTATAAAGTTAAAGACGTTTTGCATTAAGGTGTTGAGATGTGTCATGAAAATGATGTCAATTGCAAACAACTGTAAATGTTTTATGTGCATACTGTTGTCTCGGTGCATCTCCTCTCCATATCTCACTGGATTATTTCTGACCCTTTCTCTCTCTTCGAGATGGTCCATGTGTCCTCTGTTTATTTGGGGACGCGGTCACATGGCGCTCTGTTTGGCCCGTGTCTCTGCTTTGCTGTCTGAACTCCGTCTCTGTTTAAGGACACAACAAAGGCGACTTTAAATTCCCGTCTGATCGTGGGGTTTTGACTGTGGCGCGAGCACTTTAAATGACAGCCATCCGTCAGATAGATCAGCCACAATGTCTTCATCCAGAAATAGTCTCGCTTACTGTGTGTTACAGTCTCACACTCACACTTTAAATATGTACATCTCACATGTAGCTACTAAAAAAATATATCCTGTGAATGCATGCTCTGCATATTGTGCAAATGCTGCATTTCTGATCTGTTGGCTCTGTGTTTTTCAGGCAAGAGTTTCACTCTCACCATCACCGTCTTCACAAACCCTCCTCAGGTCGCCACGTATCAGAGAGCCATAAAGATCACTGTGGACGGACCCCGAGAACCACGGCGTGAGTGACCGCACACATACATTAATATATGAAATATAATCAAAAATGTAATATCATGTATATGTATGTATACGGTATGTATAAAATAGTGTGTGTGTGTGTGTGTGTGTGCATATATACACACGCTTTATGAGGCGATACATGTAATATATTTACTACCAACTTCATTATCATTTGATCAGTGTAAAACAGTGAATTAAAGCTGTGGACATGTTTGTGCTTGATGTGGTTTGGCTGTTGGTGGCCGGATGGGTTTCGTTTTGTGTCTTCTGTGATTTCAGTCAATTTGACAAGTAACGGGTGAGATATGAGTATGATTAGTATGTTGGTTCACAGGAAACTGTTTATGCCACTTACTATGCAAGCCAGTACAGTGTAGTGATGGTATCTGATGTTAATACTATGGTACTGAATGTGTATTAGATGGCGTTCGAGGTATGGTAAAGTAAACCCATGTTCATTTTTGTTAGTGGGATGTTTTTAGTTAAAATAATACTACAAAGAAACAGGAAAAGACACAAATTATATTGATATTGACAGTGAAAACTGAAAAATAAGTGATATATTATATTAAGTTGCAATAATAGTAATTTAGAATATGTATTGTGTCTTTTCTTTGTTAGAATAATTAGTATTTATAGTATCTATCATTTATTTTAACTGGACTTCAGTATATTACAATATTAGTAGTAGTAGTATTACTTTTATTTGTATTATTATTAGTGTATTATAAATACCAGGACTGGCATTAGCATCAAGTTATCTTTCTACAAATTATTTCTATTGGTATACCACACTATTTGTATTGGCATGTCTCTGAATCATATTGGTCAGACTGGTGTGCAGCGTATGTGTGTGTGTGTGTGTGTGTGTGTGTGTTTTAATAGCATGTCTTTATATGAGTGTGTATCACGCTGAGCTCTCGTGTTGGTGGCCGTGGCGGCTCTATTCCCCGTTGGTCCGTTATTCCGGTCGGGAATCCATCGGACGGCGCCACCCAACATATTCTGGGTCTGTCTGGCGGGATGCTCTGGCCTCGTCTTCAAAGTGCTCAGACGCGCTCTCTGATTTCAGCAGGACTTCCTCTCCTCGCGTGCGCAGACGACTGCGCGGATGAGTGCGGCTGATGGTTTCACACAGCTGCGGCCGCGTCTTTTCCGTTTGCCTTTTTCTCTCATCGCCTGTGATCATTAATCCCACCGTGCTCTATGTGTGAGGTCAAAGCGACACACACACACACACACACACATCAGACACCACAGCGCCCCCTACTGGAGCAATGACAAGCTCAATCAGTATCTGAGTAGCATGTGAGATGTACAGAAGTGTGTGTGGTCAGATCCTGGTGTACGTGTGGTGTGTGTGTGTGTGTTTAAGTTGCTTTGATTGTGTTAATGGACATTCAGTAACTAAATCGTTCTCTCTCATCTCCGTTCTGTGTGTGTGTATGTGTGTGTGTGTGTGTGTGTCCAGGCCACCGACAGAAGCCGGATGAAGCAGTAAAGCCAGGCGCGTTAGCTTTCTCTGAACAGTTGCGGCGAAGTGCCATGCGGTGCAGTCCACACCATGGCCCCGCCCCCAACCCCCGCCCCACCCTCAACACGCCCCCCTTCAGCAGCCCCGCCCACAGCCAGATTTCCGGTGAGTTAGACGCCAAAAACTCTGTACCTCACGCACATCTACATCAGAGCAACTCGAGGGCAGAGCCGTTTGTTAGTTCTATTTAATTCTATTGAATTCCCTTCTGTCCTATTCTATTTTATATTCTATTCTTCTATTCACTTCCTTTTATTTACCTTCTATTTTATCTTGTGCTTTCCTTCTGCTGAGGGCAGACTTGATTGTCAATTCTGTTCTTTTCAGTTCTATTCAATTCTATTTTTATTCCTTTCTGTTCTGTCCTATTCTCTTCTATATTATACTTTTCTTCTGAGAGCTGATAGTCAGTTGTGTTCAATTCCATTTTATTCCATTCTATTTTGTAGTTCTGTCCTGTTCTATTCAGTATTCTACTCTCCTATTTTAGTTCTATTCAGTTCCATTCTATTAAATTGTTTTGTCGTCTTCTACTCTGTTCTATTCTGCTCTTCTGATGAGGGGAGACATGCTTGTCAGTTCTTTTCAGTTCAGTTCCATTCTATTCCATTCTGTTTTGCCTTCCTATGTTCTATATTCTACTCTTCTCCTGTGGGCAGAACTGTTTGTTAGTTCTATTCTATTTTATTCTATTTTATTGTTTGTATTGTTTTTGCTTTCCTGTCCTGTTCTATTTTGTTTTCTTCTCTTCTACAGAGGCTATTCCATTCTATTCTATTCTGCTCTGCTCTGTTCTGTTCAATTCTATTCTATTGTAGATAATTTTACTAAAGATCCATTTAAATAATTATTAAAGATAAAAGACACCGTCCTTTATTTTCAGTTTGATTGTGTTCTTCAGTTCCATTTATTTCTATTCCAGAGATTCAAAAACTTTTTATTTCTTTATTTGATTTGATTTGATTTAGTAAAATCTTAGAACATATAAGTGAGAATAACATTAGAAATGAACATAAATCAAAAATACAGTTCCCTCACAAAACCCAGTATGGGAAACCCAACTATTCTATTCAATCCTATTCTGTTCTGTTCATTTCATTCCGTAGTCCTTCACCCCTCATAATCCCTCTAAAGATAATTCTAGGCATTACTGACCTCGTTAGTAGTAAAATCTTGTTAATTGCTTTGCTGGAATAGAAACATTTCATAAAATCAATCAGAATTTCCTGCAAATGCTCATGTTGTGCTTTTGCATTAGTGTGTAATAGTTCAGGGATAGTGAAAGGAAGTGTGTGTGTGTGTGTGTGTGGCACGTTGTTTTTGGTTCTGCTTGTTCCTGGCAGGTGACGGGGGGAAGTGGGGACACATCACACATCATCGGACGTTCAGACATAACAAATACAGTGAACAAGGCCTCCTTTGATTGGAGCTTAGACAAGCATGCCAGAGCGTGCCGCCACACACACACACACACACACACACACTTGCAGTGGAAGGAAAAGTTTACAATCAGCAAAAGCCTCGTGGGGGCCACAAATGTGTCTTTGCTCTTTCATCGTTTCTTTTGTTTCATACTACAGAGAAGCCAGGCTTAAACATTTGTACAGACGAATGTTTGAGCTACACATTTGCTTCCATTAGAGCAGTTCAGCGACGCAGTCTGAACACTGGAGCACACTGCAGATTTATGCCATTCAAAAGCGTGATGCCTTGTGTGAAGCATACTCATTTATTAAATATTTGGGGTAATTTGATTATGCTTTCAGCTATGAATAAGCGTTTCTGAAAGAAGTCTCTTCTACTATTTCTTTTTGAGGATTCACAGATGAATAGAAAGTTCAAAAGAACAGCATTCAACCCTAACATTATATGTCCTCACTGTCACATTTAATGCATACTTAATGAATAAAAGTGTTGATTCCTTTCGGTCTTTGGCGCACTAGTGTATATATTCAGAGCCATCTTCTGAGAAACGGACTGATTACAGCTCTAAGTTTGGCCTCAGCAGCACTTCTGCTTTTCACGCGTTGTTTAAAACATTTCCCAATCTGTAAACACAGACCTCCCGCTCCGAAACACTCAGATCCTCTCAGTTTCTCTTCCCCTTCATGGGTGCAGATGGGAGAAAGGTGTGTGTGTGAGAGAGAACGACAGAAAGACGAGCACCTTGCAAGTGCGTAACGAGGAGGAAGCAGAACGCCGAAAAGAGGAAGTGAGACGTGTTTGACAGGAAGCAGGCTTGTGTGAAAATCCCTCATTCAAAGCGCAACCAAATCTAGCGCCGTTTGATTTTATTCATGGAAATAAGGCCATTAAATAAAGCAAACAGTTTTTTAACAGAAGAGGTCTAGACGGTGGAGCCGTTTACCAAAAGCACCCAAGTCTGCGTGTAAAAAGCTGGTTTTACAGCTCTGCATGACAACTAGTGACTCATTGGAGACCGTTTCGATTTCTGGAACGTCATTTTCTTAGAAACGTTGGCCGAGCTGATGATGGAGTGATGAAAGGCCTGCACCGGGCCGGACTGCATGTTTCCGGCCTCATGCCTCCCTCTGATCCTCCGGCCAGAAATAGCAGCAGGATTACGGCCAGCGGAAACCGTTATTAAGTCATTCAAGAGCTCTCTTTCTTTGCTACTTCTCTTTTCATACCATGAAAATCAGAAGCAGCTGCTCACATGGCCTGGTGTGTCCGTGTTTGTTCGTGTGCCGGGCCAGATCTGCAGATTTGAGGATGTGCTTTTATTTAAATGTGCATCTGCGTTTGTCGCTCTTGATTGTGGAGGTTTCAGGGTCGCCCCAAAGTGTAGTGTAAGCTTAGATTAGGAATGTTTGGAAAATTTGTTTCATTTGTAGTATTTTTATGTGCTTCTTTTATTTTTGTTTTAGTTTCGTTTTTTAGGGTATTCTTTGAAAGTATTGTCTGGTTTGTTAGGACCACAATATTTGGCTGAGATACAACTATTTGAAAATGGGGGTGCAAAAAAATACAAATATTGAGAAAATGTCCTTTAAAGTTGTCCAAAAGAGGTTTGTAGCAATGCAAATTACGATGCAACGGAGAAGTTAAAAGAATATTTTTATGGCAGGAAATTTACAAAATATCTGACTGCTTTTGTGCTCCAGGGTCACATGTATTTTTTATTATATAATTATTTTTATGTGCTTTTTTGTTAGCATTTTTATTTTTATTAATTTTTTTATTTAATTTTATTTTCAATTTCGGTAGTAGCCAAAGTTTATATTTTGTAGTTACATTTGTAATTTAATTTTAGCTTAAGCTTACATATGTGTGTGTGTGTGTGTGTGTGTGTGTGTGTGTGCACCTGGTATTTATCACCTTATGGGGACCAATTGTCCCCACAA
>JAUMHQ010000044.1:18119529-18132732 GCA_032361165.1 Enteromius paludinosus | reverse complement strand
ACTGTTACCAGTGGAAAACCCCCCAAAGTGAGCTGTACTGAACCGTACCGTACCGTACTATGCAGTGGAAAAGCGCCCCAAAACACCTTAGCATTGGGGCGGAGAGTTGAATGGGAAAGTACTACTCCCTTGTCCTCTTGTATTTACATGTCCTGGTTGTATTAACTGTTTTAACATCACAGGCTGATCGCGTCTAAAAGAAAGAGTTGTTTTATAGAGGATCATTTTGTCAAATGGCTCCATCGACAGGCTAATGAATTCGAGATCTGTGCTTGACAACACTGGCTCACTCAGCTGATGCCTCAGCTAGCTTATTAATTTACTTTTTGGCAGAAGCCACAAGCCATGCTTTCGTCTTTCCACTCTCGAGCTGAAATGTATGCACTTCCACACAGGAAACCCTTCTGGGCTCTGCCAATACTGTCACCAAGGGAACATCTCGAAAACCGATTTATCAGTTTTGGCAGCTTGGTCTGTCTCAAGGATGTACATCTGTGGTTTCGTACTGGCACAGTCCCTTCTGTATCCTGATGAAGGCTAATGAATCAATTGTACAGGAATTCCATTGATTAGTATAGGCGTTTTTGGATCAACCCACAGAATCCGATCTGAGCAGAACCCACATTCAGAAGACTAGGTTTGCATACCAGGGGGGCGGACGTTTAGCAGTGTGTTGTGCTAACAGGGTATTCTCCTTGTTGTGAGAGGACCACCCCTACACTAGTTTCCCCCAAAACTCAACCAGATGTGTAATGAGCTTCACTGCGCTAGTAGTAGTAATTATTTTCACCTGTCCTGTGACAGTCTCCCGTGTAGATGCTAATATGTGCCGCCCCACCGCGGCCCTCTCCTGCTCCTCAGAGACCGTATGAACCCCAGCAAACTTCACCCTCGTTTCCGTGCGGTCATTGGCCCAGAGCTACACCTCTTTCGTAGACAAGCTGAGAAAAGTCTGTCACCAACCCACCCCCCCACCACCACCAAAATCCATTTTTATGTGGAGTGCTATTTTCCATCTCTGTTCGACAACATGAGGATTTAATTTTCCCTACCCTTCCGAGCCCCCATCTTGCTCATTTTTACCTTACAGCTGTTGTTTTGGATTAGCAAAATAGCTGCTGTCAAATAGGACAATCTTTCTCCAGCGCCACCCACTAAGCCACTGGAATTGACAGGCAAATGTCAAGACACGTCAAGGGTTCCTGCAGTGACCGTGGACGGCGGTGTCCCATTCACAGGCAGCGAGCGGATCGGAGCTGGCGTGCTGTTCACACCTTCCTGTGGTTTGTTACATGCCCTGAGGAATGCCATAAATTCTGTGCTTTCTTCCTCGCTTCTTGTACGTCTGCACACACACTTTGTTTTCCTGTCCCGTTTGGAGAAACTGAGAGGAACAACTGAGTTTCCACAGCTTTAATTCCTGTGTCAATTACAAGACTGCTCGTTATTTTGTATGTGATATTCAAAGTGTAGTTTTTTTAGTATTTCAGATATTGAGACTAAAGTTGACAGACTTATATGTACAGTATGTATTTAGGCACGCAACCATTTTATGGAATTAAAATAGAATTTAAATTTGTAATTTTTAGCGTGAACATACTACTCACAGTAGTTATACTACAAAACAACGTACAATACATAAGCACATAATCGCACAAACTGGGATGCACCTAAAAACAAGGAGGAATTAACATTTATTTTGAGGTGTAAATTCTAATTTCTATGCCACTAAAGGCCAAAATTCACAGTAAAAAAAACGGCAGATGTGAATTCTACCAGAAAAAAACACACTAGCTACATTTTAGGTCATAACTTAATTGTACAGTTAAATAATTTCATTAAAGGATATAATGTTTTTATTCCAAGCTATTAAAGTACTGAAATCTGTTTTGTGTCTTTGAAATACACTGATAAGCACCAAACGCAGGCGATGATGAGAAAGTCACATGATGAACCAAAGCCCATCACAAGCAGCTTTCACACATGAACACTTATGAAAGGAGTCATTCACACAAACACTAAACTCAAATATGCAATAAACATTCAGTTAACAACATTACATGTGACACACAACCCTGATAAACAACAAACTAAAAAGAAACAATTACTTCAAAGAAAAACCATCAAATTCAAGCAAAATGAATTCTGGGAACGCCAAATTTTACAGGAACTTACCGTCAATTGTTTAACAGGTATTATGTATTAAGTATTATGCATAGCCTTTCCATATAGTCCATTAGAGGTGTACACAAGCACAGTCTGATCATGCACTCTGTGCTTCATCTTTGAGTCTGTGCTGAAAAGCTCTCATTCTGCTATATCATACCCCTCTCACCTAACTGTCAATGCAGACATCTGTTGTTTTCGCAGTCTTCGCTGTTTTGTTGTTATTCTGTCTTTTTAGTTTCATTTTCTACTGCCACCTTGTGGAACAACTGATTACTGCAAAACCAAGTCAATGAGCATGCACGACCTGTGCATACTAAGTGTGCGCCATTACATAAAGCCAAAAGTATTCTTTGAGGGTCAGCGTACAGTGTGCCAGTGACCAGAATAATTTGGGTATACTACATACCCAGCTGACTTGGTTTTGCACTAATCATTTGTTCCACAAGATGACAGCACTGGCCTGGGGCGCTGTTTCACAATATAAAAAACTAAACTAAAAGCCGCCTTTCCACTGCACGCGACAAATGACAAGAGTCGGACCGGAAGTCATTAATTTTCAATGGAGAGTAGTGCGGGGGCTGCGTGGAGTTCCGATCATATGCGTATGCGGTAATTTCGGTTCCGATTCCAGCTGCGGATGCATTAAAATATTTGAACTTCTGCGGCTAGACCGTATGCGACCACCCGACCGGATGTGACATATTTCAGTGATGTCCAATCAGGTCTGCTTGCGTGAGTTGAGAATTATTAACACCTTTTTTGTTAAGCTTTTAAAAAAATTCTATTATCAAAAAACATTATTATAATTCATAAACAAGTAATAAATTATTATTTTAATATTTGTGTTGTTGTTTGTTTAATGCTGTTTCCACGTTCCCCTGTCATCTGAGAGACTGAAGACGCAGAGGATTAATGTTACTTTTGGTTCTGAAGGGAAACGTGCCCTTGATCAACCGAAATGCGTTTATATTCGCGCAAATCATTCATGATCCAGCCTCACCTACAGAAGCAGTGAGTACAATGTCTTTTAATCAATCTTTGCAAATCACCTTTCCTAATAATGTGCTAATTAGCAAGTTTCACTATGAATACGGCTGAAAAAAGATCCTAAGAGAGCACCTCTGAAAAGAGGGGCGGGGTCAGCGGAGCTCGTGAAGATTTAAAGGGGAAGTACACAGAACAGAGTGATTTCTAAAGAGCTGTTTTTGACAGGGGAAAATGAGCGTTTTTTACACTATCTTTGAGAAATTTTAAAACAAACTATATTACAAACTTTCCATTAAGACCCTAAAGAAGCTAGTGGAAAATTGACTTTGTATGACCCTTTAAATTTCAGAAATTTAGAAATTTCACAGATATTGTTATATATTTATACAAATGTATTTACATACTTGAAGTGTAAGTTGTTCAGATGTAATTTTATTATACAGTATTGTGTTTAGATATGTATAATTAAAGTCAAGATGAAGTAATAAAAGACTCTTTAGATGCAGTTACCGCCTACTAAAGTTTCACTGGTTCAAATAATATTTTGCTTCTCTTACAGTAGCACAATTTGTTAAAATTTGTAAAAATTTAAATCAATTTAAAGTCAACAAGATCTCAAGAAATCAAGTCACTGAAGCTATTTTAATTTTCTGCTTATGTCATCAATTCCTGAAACATCACATACCTTTATATAGACACTTTTATCCATCTGGTTTCCAATTAATCATGGATAAAATCAAGATGAAGTAAACAATATACATTTTACATTGTATTTAGGATATGATTACATTTATAAACTCAAAAGTTAAAATTATTTAAGTTTAAATTATTAATTTTCCTAGTTTTATTGTGAATGAATCTTCAAAATCTAAAATCCAGTTACGTAAATAATTTCTATTTCTGTTTAATTAACCATGGATAAAAAGTGCTTTCCTACACCTTTTGATTAAATACCCTGTTATATAAATAAATAAATAAATAAAGATAATTGAATTGTTATGCAATTAAATGTTGACAATTTAACATGACATATTTAAAAATATATTGTGTATATACATATACATAGGTTTATATTAACGTCCCCCCATTTGGTTAATGAGTTGTTTTATTGTTCACAAGTGCAAATTTGTCATATGCCATAAACAAGACATCAATATGACAACAAAATACACAACAAGCATATAGAATAATTCAACCTGAAGAAGATAACCATCACAGTTCAGTGTATATTCATCACCATTCGTCAAATCGATGTGTTTCTAAACATTCTTTCATAGCATTCAAGCAGTGCATAATTACAGTATCTGAACAGATATTGGCAGATGTTAATCTGCAGGATTTCGAAAGTAAAGATTTATTTTCATGGCTCTGTTACTATGGCACCGAGATCTGGATGCTTTCCTGAGTAAACATGAGCTCTGTTTGCCTGCTTGTGCAGAACTCAATACCACCGTGCAATAGTGTTTTGGGTGCTTGTGTAGGTGTTACTAAGACTTTCTTGGTGGTTGGTAGATGAGTTATTGTAGTCGAATTATTAGGTAAATGAGTCCATGAATGTATCGAGACATCAGTATAAGAGCTTGAGCAGCTTCTACTGTCTGATTTACATTCCAAACACGCTCAGGGTCGAGCTGCCGGCGCATTGATCTCAGTTTGTTTCTTATGCTCTATGACAGAACAAAACACACACACACACACACACACTCATTTCCATTATTACTGACATCCGTCATTGACTCCACTGAACAAACGCCATTATTAACATGAAAGCTTGTGAATTCTGGCTATAAACTTGTCCATCTGTGCAATGAGCTGGCAAATGCTCTTTCTTTCTCTTTCTTTTACTTTTTTTTAAGAAACAAAAAAAAATATATATATATAAGTAGTACTTGCAAATGCAAATGTCACTTTGATGCTGATAGGGAGTTATCGATTTATGACGTGTTTTATGGTTCAGCGGGTGAAAATGACATGAAAGTCATGTCAACTTTGTGTTTACAGCTCTTTTAACAATACAGATTGTATGAAAGCACTGAACAGTATCAGATTGGAGAATAGAGTATCAGTAATGTATAATGACCAGATTAAACACTCAATTTTCAGTTAAGGGCATTTCATTGAGTATAGAGACATCATTATCGCTCAGTTTAGTTTAAATAGTCTCTGTGCAGTAAAATAATCGACAATAATCACTAGAAATGAAGTGTTAATCACTTAGTAAAGCAACACTGTTATTACTATTTTGAATTGGATTTCATTTTTTTTCAGTTTAAGTTTTACTACGCTTGTTATGAGCTTTTTTATAGAATATAAAAAATATAATAGTTTTAAATTACACTTTAGGGTCAGGGTTATGGTTTATTCTTTTTTGTTAGAATTTTAATTAATAATTAATATGAAATTAATAATTAATTAATTAGTCATTTTAGTACCTCAGCTGTTTTGCCTCAGATATTTTTTTTAATTAGCTAAAATCATGTTTTTGATTTTATTGTATGATAATATAACTTAAATATGTATTCGAATACCCTTTTTATTAGTTTTATGTAGTTTTCATTTCATTTTTATTTTTGTGTTCTAATATTTATATTTTATTTGAGCTTAATTTAAATGAACAAATGCAGTCTTTAATAGTTTTCTATTAGTCTTTTCTATTCTGGTTATAGTGTTTAAGTAATATTAGCTTAAAATGGTTTTCAAATCATACTTTTCTAACAACAAAACAACATTTCTAACATACATATGTATATATATATATATATATATAATATTCCAGTTTCACAGACAGGGCTTATACAGGATATTTGCTTATATATTATATTTTATTATAGCTTAATTTGAATTAAAAAAAAAGCATTTTTTATATATATATAATATTCCAGTTTCACAGACAGGGCTTATACAGGATATTTGCTTATATATTATATTTTATTATAGCTTAATTTGAATAAAAAAAAAAGCATTTTTTACTAGCTTTAGTTTAAACATCTTCAGGTTGACCCTTACAATAACATTTACCACGAGTTTCAGTCAAAACACCATAGTCACTAAAACTACTGTATCTTCATATTCTCTTATCCACTATATTAATACTTTATGAAGATTTGACGTAAGACGACTGCAGCGTTTAGTTGGAAACAACGGTTAGCATCGTAATTTTTGTAAGAGCAGTCAGACACATAAATAGTGTGCCAAGCGTCATCAGCATCTGGTTCTGTCCTGATCACGGCCTTGTGACCGCCGCTTCACCCCGAGACATTCGAGAGAGCCTCTTCCTCTCATTAGCCAACTATAAGCCGCTTTGGGCACAAATGTCTGCAGAATGCTAATTAACCGCAACATTTCACACATTATTTATTAGCGCATTTGACCTAAGAGGTACGAACTGTGCTGGAAATGTATAAACTAACGCAGAGCCAGCAGAATGATTTATTCTCTGCGCGCGACGCCACTGAGAGCACGCGACCCCTTTTTCATATCTCACCGCTGTATGGAAGCATAATGTACTTAATTGAGCGTTTTTGCTTCATATCAACAGAAAATATTCTGTGGAGTCAAAAGCAAAGTGACATTTACCTCCAGAGTTAATGCATATGAAAGTGGAGTTTTTGTTCCGCTCGCAGGCAAAACTGCCAAAGCTTCATCAAGCTCCATTATGAATAGTAATATCTGTCATTCGGCAGCTGCTCGAGTGGATTAGGTTTAGGCTTTGACTAACTTAATTTACCATATTAAACATTTGGTTTTTACAGACCCCGGCTCCAGAATTAACTGCCAGTGGCAGAAATATGGCCATACATATTTATTACTCACCTAGAAACTGTATTTTGCATTATTTTCATTTCAAAATCAATATGTTTTTATTTAGTTGCTTATCTTTATGCATAATTACAGCAAGCGGTGCCTATGAAACCAGTAGCATCATAACAAATATTTATTTGCATGGCCTTTTCTTTCTTTTTTTTAGCACACTATTTGCATCTTTTTGATTTGATTCACTTACGTCAGACATTTGTGGGCATTTATTACATTTCTAAAAATGCTTTCCTCCTGCTGGTTTTATTTACTCATCACACCAGTTTTTACTCATATTTGGCACTTACCGAGTCAATTTAGGCTCCTGCCCACACTTGTGCTGCTTCTGCGTAGCGTTTTACGTCACGGGTTTGAAGTCGAAATAAATGTTCTCTCATATTCCTGAATCTTTTTGGAGTTTTAGCTCCATATTTCCACTTGTTTTGATGAGTTTTCTGTGACCCACAGAGGAGCACATCACCACCACTATAATGCTTTTATTACATTTCTATTGGATGTAGCACAAATAATTGAAGGTATGATTAAAGTTTTACTGTGAAACCTTCATCCATATTGTTAAGTCTCTCATATAAAATATCACACACACACACACACACACACACACACACACATATATATATATATATATATATATATATATATATATATATATGTATAAAGTGAATATAGAGCTTGTTAAGGAGCTGTGATTTTTAAACAATAATTGGTGTAACCTAAACCTAAAGTACACTTTTGGAAAGAAATTAATTCTTTTATTCAGCAAGGATGCATTAAATTAATTTAAATTTGGTTAAATATAATGTTATAATATGTAACTTTCTGTTCATCTGTGAACCCTGAAAAATTTTATTTTTATTAAAAATAGTCACAGGCACAATTGTTTTTGACATTGATAATAATCATCAAAATGAGCACGTTAGTATGATTTCTGAAGGCTCATGTGACACTGAAGACTGGAGTAATGGTGCTGAAAATCCATTTAAATAAATTGCATTTTAACAGATTTTCACAAAGAAAACAGTTGTTCAAAATTGTAATAATATTTCACAATTTCAATTGCATTATGATCAAATAAATGCTGCCTTGGAGAGAAGACGAATATGAATTAATAATATTTAAAATAATAAAAAAATCCCACCGACCCCAACATTTGAAAAATAATGCATTTAAATTGTTTTAGTCATATTAAATCATCTTTAGATTTTTTTTTTGTACAGTGTAGTGTGCATACTACAGTTGCCTTCACTCTCCAGTGCCTACAAAAATATTCTGGGTTCTGCTCAGAATGATTCTTGGTCACTAGACCTCATGAATTTCTTGTCATCTGAGTCCAGTCACACAAGACGTCTCTCACCCCATCAGACTCACTCAGTTTGTGACTCTGCCGGTCACCACATCCTCCAGCGCCGAAGCTAATGAGCCGAACGCTGTACTCCGTGCATGGAGTTTATCAACTGTGAGCGTAATGTACCAGCTCCTCCTGATTTAGGACCTGCTCTCCCATCCCAAAGTTTTCCCTAAGCCATTATACCAGAAACTTTAAAACTGTCCCCAGATCAGAGATAAGCACAGACTAATGTACCAGCATGGCAGCAGGTTTCCTCAGCGCTGCCAGGAAAGTGGCACAAGCTCCATGCTGTGACCATCATCTGTGGGAAACCTGGAAAATGGGACATCGTTTCATGGTCTGGCAGTTTTACTGTTATTTTTCCATTCTGTAAAATGTGTGGAGAAAAAAAAATATATCACAGGGATATCACCGAACGGAAACTTTAATGATCTGTTGACTGTGAAATTGGTGAAGCATTTGTGCCTATGTTTGCATGCTTGCGTAAAGTGTATTTCTAGCCTGAGTATTAACGTTCAGTGTTTCAGACATGAAGGATTCTACAAACTGCATAGCAACCACCTAAACACCTCAGCAAGTGCATGCAGTGCCACTGCAAGCCCAAAACACACTAACAACCACTAAGCCACACCTTAACAACCACCCAGAACACCCTAGCAACTGCATGATTTAGCATACCATAGCAACCACTCAAAACATTGTAGCAACTGCACCAACACATGCCCCACAAACGCCAGGAAACCATCCTAACCACCCAGGAAATGCATAGCAACATCCTTAAATACCCTAGCAACAACATAGCAATGATCTAGTATGCCCTAGCACCCATTCAAAACACCCTAATCCTGCATAGCAAAGCCCTACCAAAAAAACCCCAAACCATAGTAGCAACTGCACAGCACCAAACCAATACAACATATTCTGGACACTTCTAGAGGGACTTAGTTGATGTCATCCCATGGTTCCTGACAAAAATATATGAATAGTTACGTTTAGGAAAATAGGGGTAAAAAATTGAATTACATACAGAAAGGATATTTATGTTATTTAATGCTGGTGATATTTTAACATTAATAAATATATTAATATTTACTTGGATAAACCTATTCTGATGTACCTCAGATGTTTCATTGTGAATTAAAATGTAATGTGTTATTTTACCATTACTTAAAAAAAAAACATGTAATGTGTTACCTTTTTTTTTTAAACACTATAGTTTCAGTTATATATTTTTTACACATACATTACAAGCAGAAAGCAGTCTAAGGTTTTCCAGCTTCAGCGGCTCAGTTCCCTGTGGATTTGGACAAGAAGCTTCTTGACCATTCAGAGCTCTTTTCTGGTGTCAGTCTCTGGACATTTGACGTGAGAATAAGTCTATTCAGAGGTTAGTGAAATGCCAGTCAGTTTTCAGTCTCTGGGCTCGGACTCGCCGTACCCTTCAGATGTGAATCAGCCTGTCCCGCGTCTCTCTATGAAGCAGTGACATTGGCTGGTCAACGTTTCAGCTCTGAAGAGAAAGAGAGCAAGATTGGTATCTCACCTTCAAGGACCCAGAGGAAAATTACATTTAAATTTGAGATTGGTGACCCTCTTCTCCTTCGGAGCATTGTGGAAATGAAATTAATGGCCCATGGGTACGACTCCAGGGTCTCAGGAGAGCGTGAGAGATGAATCAAAAAAAAAAAGAAGAAGAAAGAAATGAAGACTTGCAAACGTATAGGGGACTTCCCGGGAATGGAGAGGAATGAAGGCCAAGAACGTTCAAAAACAGCGTAAAGGGGAGTAATTGAGATGGAAGGGAAGCCAGAGATAGAGCGAGCGACAGAAGGAAATGTAGGCTGGCTGGATATTTGCTCTTTTCCCCCTCTAGCTGTAATTAACACTGGCTGGCTCACTCCATGAATCAACACCTGTGCGGCTTTCACAACAGGTTCTTCCCTCTGGAGGGCCATCAGAACGCCACCTCCACCTGAGTGTGAATGCACTCCTGTAGAGTTTCCAACTCAGCTTTTATACTTTTAGTTTGCTTTGGTGAGATATAAAATATAGCAAATATGTAAGTGAAAAACCCCCCGAATGTTATGTAGCCAGACTTTGGCTATCACCATAAGCCTGATCCAGATTGCCGATAAGAACTGCCGACTTGGAAGCTGCATAGTGCCCACCGAGCGGTTTGCATGCACTGAAGTAAGCTAATAGATGGTTTTGAATGAATTGAAGAAAAGTACAGGCATGTAGTCACTGTATGCAAACACATCCACAACAACAACAAAAATACCACCATTTTTTAAGCAGCTCAGATGAACAACATAGCAATGCCCTAACAAGCAATTAAACCACCCTAGCCTTCCATCCGAGGCACTTCAGCAATGGTATAGCAACACCTTAGCAACCACAACATAGTGATAGCTTAGCAAGCACTCAAAACAAATAAACAAAGACCTTGGAACTGCATAGCAATGGCCCGAAAACACTTTGTAATGACATAACAATGCTGCAACAATCACCCAGAACACCCAATCAAAATGCATTGCAATGCCCCAGCAAGCACTGAAAAATAATAATAATAAAAAACTAGAAAGTACAGTAGCAACACTCCAGCAATGATGGAACAATGGAACTCTGGCAGATGGATAGCAACGCCCTAGCAACCACCCAAAACCTTAATGTTTGTATAGCAATGCACATAATAAATAAATAAATAAAACAGCAATCACCTAAAAGCACCTCATCACATTTTCAACCACTCAAAACACCCTAGCAAATGTATAGTAATGTTCTGGTACCCATATAAAACACCTCAGCAACCGCATAGGAGCATGCATGCAGAATGTTATGGAGGTTCATGGAGTGGGGGCTTGTTTTGAAATGGACCAGTAACTATTGAGCAGCACATGATATCGAATTAACGAAGGTAAATGACAGGTGTGTAATCATTGCATGCAAAATGAATGCATTGTTAGGAGTACAAACATGAGTATCTCATTAATAATTTATGTCTTCTTCATTATCATACTAGATTACCTCATTTAAATGAATGTAAGTTTATCATAGACTGGACTGAGTCTTTTGCATATAATAGTTCTTTATTGTCTTTCTCACGCAGACAAGTCTGCAGTACTCTATAAATCACTGCATGTGGTGGGTTTACAGGGTTTGAAAGTCAAAACAGTGCAAATGGAGAAGATTCAAGATAAATGGCACAAAGTATGAACAACTATTGCAGGCCGGTTTTATTTTTTTTAAATCACTGATCTCTCCAGAGCAGCTTGTTTCTTCAAAGAGATTAAAGTTCTTGTTAGAAAGGACTGAGGCAGTAAGCTAGCACAAACACAAACAGAGAAAAATCTGCAGATTTAGCACTTAAAATGATTCATATCAGTGCCTTAATGTTTATTACCTTGATGTTAACCAGCATTAAATTATAGCCTTAAAGGGACAGTTCATCCACCCACCCATCTATCCGTCAATTCTGTCTTTCTATCTGTCCGTATCTCCCGTGGTCTTTATATATCACTCACATTCATATGTAATTCTATCTATATTTACAGTATCTATCTATCTACCTGTCTATCCATCCATTCTATCTGTCCTATCTGACTATTAACATTATGTTCCCCTGATCATGCAGAATATATCATCTCTTATGGTTGTTAAGAAACATTAGATGTGATGCACATGATCAGGGTCAGTGTTTCTAAACACATGGAAGGTGCGGGCGTTCTCGGCTGCGGTCAGAGCGACTGTCGCTTCCAGAGATTATGATGGAGCTCCTACCCCGTGTCCAGATAAGCTCTAAATACCATCAATCAAAACCTACTTTAAACCATATTTTGGCTGTCGCTCAGGCAGCATCGATCGATCGCGCTCACACGCCAAAGCTTTGCTTCCCGGGGCCGCTCTCACAGGTCTGATACGTGATGAGACTTGACAGGCCTCTCTTCTGCTCACGTTCTTCCGCTCAGAAGCATTGATTAGTGAGGATCGCTCGCATGCTCGGTGTCAATCTCACACTCTCACGGCATGGAAATCTGACGGGCACGGCTGTCGATCTGAGGAGGATGTGGAGAAACAGGTTGGCTCTCGAGAGGAAAGTAATTCTTCACGGGCTGAAACACTAGATCCTCCTCAGTCTAGGAACACATTTCTCCTCTAAACACTTGTTTTTTCCCACAGTAATGAAGTCTTGTGCTGGGATATATACTGTGAAATAGTAGCTGACCAATTTAGCAACGCTATGAGATTTATTATTTTCTGTATTGACATGTTGCCTTTTATGAAAGGGAAATGTGCTGAGACATATAGACACATACAGCAAAAAAAAAAAAAAAAAATCTTGTCAATATATATGAAAAATATATGTTCTAAACAGTGACGCTTAATGAAATTAATTGAAAATATATTTTACTTTCAACCTGAGGTAGCTTCTACCCGGGTTCAGAAGAATCAAACTCAGTCCGGGGTTTTTGATGCCATAAGAATAGATTTTATTACAGAGCAATAAAGTCGAGAGCCTCTGCAGAGAGATCACTGTGTGCTCTGTCTTTTTATACAGTTTTTAAGGAGTGTTCATATAATGCATGTATTCTACATGACAGTCATGTGTTCTTAAATGTATCTTCTGTCTCTGCAATGGCCCCTTTGTATACATTTATGGCCTGCAGCTCCAACAGGACATGCAGTCTGTCACATGTTAGAGCATCTCATCTAGGCAGCCTGTCCAACACAGACACACAGACCGAGGCATGTTTATAATAGTAGCTAAATTGATACACATCTGGCTATATTAAGATATATTGGCTATATTAAAGGGATAGTTCACCCAAAAATTAAAATTAGATGTTTATTAGCTTACCCCCAGGGCATCCAAGATGTAGGTG
>JAUMHQ010000044.1:18101157-18116161 GCA_032361165.1 Enteromius paludinosus | reverse complement strand
AAATCTTCGTTTGTGTTCTGCTGAGGAAACAAAGTCACCTACATCTTGGATGCCCTGGGGGTAAGCAAATGAACATCTAATTTTCATTTTTGGGTGAACTATCCCTTTAATACAGACCACAAATACTTCAATTCACAAATCTACTTCACATACCAAAATATGTTTCAAAATGTATTTCAGGGAAAACACATTTTCAATCAGTAGTCTAAATGTATCTGCAAATCTGGATTAAATATAGCGTATAGATCATCAAAACCTAAACTAGATTTAAACTGATTTAATCATGTTTTTTACATGGTTCAATTTCTTGCTGATTTCAAAAAAGGGGTTAAAGACAAGAAGAAAAATAAGTTTTTTTGTTAAATATAAACATAAATATACATTTTATTTTTAAATATATTTTAAAAAATATACAAAAACTTTAAAATAAGGGCATTGTGAAACTTATTTTAGCAAATATATTTCAGACTGAATGTAGTTTAACTGTAATAAAGATGACATGAAATCTGCATTCTGTGGCTTTTCCTGTATGTTAATATATATTTTATTACAGTTAAACTACTGCTCTAATTATGCTGAAGCAATGAGGAGCCAATATGTTTTAAAACAAATAATCAGATTTTATTCAACTGTTATGGTCGTCATACAGTATTTCTGTACACTGATATTAACAATCCAACAGAACTGGGACATTTCTCAGTTTTTATCACTAGTTGTCTGTTTCAAACTGAAAATGAATGGTGGGGATTTGTGAAGTTACTCCAGTAGGTGGTGAAAAGTGACCTTTATGAGTCGGTCATCCAAACATTTATTCCACCATTCATCGAAAACATTGGTTTATTCAGGAATAAGTCATAAGTGTGTCACTGAATCATTCACTCAACCACGTCGCTCAACCAGGCGGTTCATTCGGCGAAGAAACATTAATATGCACAGGGGCCGGTGGGGCCGCTGTCCAGGGGCTCTTGAGGTGCAGCGTGCCCTTAGCACAAAGAAGGGCCGGACCTTGAAGTGCTTGTGTTGTGCGACCGTTGTCTGAAGGTGTTGCTCAAGGGGACACGTCAACGTTGTCTGATGGTTTCGCCCAGGTGGATGCGCAAACGAAAAATGTTTCTATATTAAGCTATTTTTAAAAAGTATTCACCATAAAAAATATATTGTTTTATACACAATTTCAAATGATAATATTGAGATAACTCAGCGCCGAGATTACCATCATAAACATCATAAGCGGATGTGTGTTATTGCTGCGCATGCGCAGTGGCATGCTGGAGTCTGTGAGGAGCCGCAGAAGCAGGCTATAAATCATCTGTCAGCGGATGACAGTTCTAAACGAGCGCTCTCATTGGACGAGACAAGTACATCACTTTGTGTGTTAGTTACTTGAGGCTCTGCCACGCCATCTGCGCTCATTAAACTCAGCAGAAGCTGATGTGTGTGCATGTTTGTGTATTCATGACGGAGAGAACGAGTGACTTTATGTGAATTGCTTGTTATCTATGGCTGATAAATTCCTGACTGCTCGTTGTTACAGCGTTACTCTTCATTCACTTTCTCTGCTGCTTGTTTTATAGTTTCCCTAAAACCGGTGTGTAAGACATGGAGAATATACCGGACTCTGACTGTTTCTGAAAAATATACATGGTAAAGTCTGCTTTAAACAATTTAGGTTACAATTCACATTTCACCCCAATTAAATGCAATACATCAAAATGTGTTCATATTGCAATAATAACACAGATAATAACAAATGTATATTTATAATAATGACAATTATTGTCCCTCTATTTTATTTATTTATATTCCTTTTTATTTTTTACAGTAACTTAATAAAGAATTTGACATTTATTGTCACAAAATACTGTAGACATTTTGGCAAATGTATCAGGTCATTCATATGCTCCTCAGGAATAATAAATTATATAGCATAATACATAATGAATATAAAGCTGCAAGAAAAAAAATGAGTTTCGCCCCCTCCTTGTGTGTGTGTGTGTGTGTGTCTTCAGTCAGTCCTGAAGACTTTTCAGAATTACATTTAGTCTGTCTGTGGGAGATGGATTCATATTTTTATGCCCGGGCAGGTTTTGACTTCAAATGGAGGTTGGCAGAGGTGAGAGCCGCAGGTTTGGGTTTATATACAGACCTGTGTATCAAAGATTTTCTCACACAAGAGTGTGGTTGCCAGTTTCTAAGGCGTTCCTTACTGGCCCATATTAATAGTCTATGATTTATAGTCAGTTTTCATAAACATAATTCACATGTTTATTCAGGCACGGGGTGAACATCACTATAGATTCAGCCTAAATCCTGTGAAAAACTAAAAGAGCAATCTCTCAGAACTTGACATCCTGACATTTGATTACACTCAAAATATATGTGAATATGAGCCAAATTGCATTAAAAATGAAATTGAAATGGCCAAGCGGTGTCGGGATTCTGCATGCTGCCTTTAGAGGGCACTAAAAATACAACAGAGCAGTGGATCTCCAACGCTGCTTCAGATTTCACATTAACATCCAGCAACACTGTACTGATCGTTTGTTATTATCAGTTTTTGCAAATTAATTCTTCATTCTGTATAAATATACATAAATGAATAAATAGGTAGATAAATATTAAAATGTAAATGAAAATTATGCATATATTTACATCAGAGTTGTATTTGTAGATTGGTATTATATTAGTATTTTGAGTATTATTTTATTAAATTTACCGTCGAGTCATGCACACACTGCACAAAATAACTTTTTCCAACTGAATGAAAGCTGTGCATCTTTTGTGGCCAAAAGGGGTCTTAAATTCGATAAACATAGTGCCTAAATGTCACTTAAGTCACCAAATTGTGTGTGTGACTGTGTGTGACACAGGACCTGAATGTCAAGGATGGGTGGTTAATTATGGCTGTTAATGTTAACATTATGCCAAGTCGCAACAAATAAAACAATGCATGGGAAACGGCTTTGGCGTGTGAGTTGCAGTGTACTAGGCAACAAGCTACGAGATAAGTAGATAAGCATCGTTTTAATTGCTAACAGCAGATTAATGGAAAATGACAATGACAAAAATGACATTTTTGCCACAACTGATTTATTTCTAAAATCTCCTACTTTCCGGAGTTCAACAACTACTAATGCACAGAGCCACATACCTGACTTAGCTGAGATGAACAGATTCATAGACAGTACGATTTTTTTATGCTTTGGGGGTGGGCAACCCTCAGGGTTGACGTCCATGCTTGTGACCTTGAGTAACTTCTATCTGCTCTATTGTGTCTGTTTCTCTGTGCATAGAAGAATCTGGAGTTTAAAAAACAGAATTCATTGTATCAAATGTTCACAAAAAGCCCTGAAAGAAGGTTTTCTCTTCCTCTCCAGAAGATCTGTTTCCATTACAGCGCGACAGTAAGTGAACATGACGCTCCAGCAGCTCAAGGTTACGCTAACGACTTTCAAAGATCTGTAACTGAATTCACAAAGACATACACTGTTCTTTTGATCTAGAATTATCAAACCAGGTGGTAGAAAAAGCTCTTCATCTTTTTACACAATTCTTCTTCTGCAGACATGAATCTGTCTGGTTCTTCATTACTAGGCCTACTGTTTTCCACTGAAAGTGTGATCATGACCTTCCAAACATTTGTTTTCTACACAGATAACGTATGCGGTTGCATTGTTCTGCATATCCACATCCACATTATGTTAATAACAGGCCGTAAATGATAATGCCCATATTAACAGCTTCATAAAATGTGTGTTTCTAATGTATTGATTATACTGAAAGACTCAGAAATGTTAAAAACACATATAGAGGTGTCCTTGAAGTCTGTTGTATGTAGTAAATAATATGCAATAAATTGGCCTGAATAGCACAATGCAGTCTAAGAATTGAAGACCTTCCTGTCTAAAGACCAAACTACTCTATGAATAATATGAATTAAAAATGTGTTTAAACTATTATTTAAAAAATATGTAATTTTTATTGTGCTCATATATATATATATATAATTATTTATTTATTAATTTATTTTATAACTTTTTTTACATTTAATTATTTATTTAAATCTTATAATTTATTTTCATCATTTTAATTTTTTTTATTTAATTATTTATGAATGGATTTATTTTAATATTGTTTTTATTATTTCAATATTTTTTTCATTGGTTCACTTCTCCAATTTACGATTGACAAATTAATATAGAAAAACTTGTTTTTCTTTTTTTCTTTTTAAATTTAGATTAATTGAGATTATTTAACTGTTTAATTTTTTTTTTTGCATATTAATATTATTAATTGTATATATAATATTATTATTATGTCCTGACTACAACTGTCTGGAGTACATATAGTCATCAGTATATTATTACTGCAGAAATCAGGACAAAATGTATTTTCCCCTGCAGTTTATCACATCAGCTTCATAGTTTCCATCCTGACCTCTTATAAAAGATGCCTTATAAAAGACAGATTCATCTTAATCATATGTATTAATTCACTGGAGAAGTATTCATGACAAAGGTTTTTGTAAGTTAGCTTTTGTATTAACAAGGTTTTTTTTTTTTGGTAAATTAAATTCTGAATCCAATTAAGGTTAACTTGACTTCATAAAAATGGAGTAATTTGAAAGTAATGAAATATTCTACAGTCAACATCTGCTGTATTCTTGAAAATCAACAATACAGAGGATTCGGTCATTTCAGTCGGAGGTGACGGTGACCTGCTCCAAACCACGTCGGTCTTCAGAAGATTGCCCTTTTTAGAAACGCGCCTGCATGAAGCTCAGTCAGAAACAATAGACGAGAGGAGAGTATTAGCAGCGTCCTCAGTAACTGAGTCTTTGTTCCTCTCCGCCCGAGCAAAGGCCACAGCGCAGTGTGTGATCATGAAAGACGGCCGTCAGATGCAGCTCTCTTTGAGTGCTGGGTCAGGACAACACGAACCGCTCCGGATGCCACACAAAGATGCTTTTCAAGTGAGAGAGACAAGCACTCAGGTGAACACTGACTCAGGACTCTTACCAGATAAAAGCCACCCGAGCCTAAAAATGACTTCCGTTTCTCTGCAACAGTCGTAAATCATTAGATTTACAATAGAAAACCTGATGTGCATGAGCCAAACCAACCAGCATCAAGCTAAGGTGCTCTTATTTGTTTTCGAGTGTGTTGCTATTTGGTTACCAGAGTGTTGCTATGTTGCTTTTTTACTAAGGTGTTCTTGATGGTTGCTAGGGTGTTAATATGCGTTTTCAATTTGGTGTTACTGGTCAGTATGTCTCTTTGATATTATGGGATGCCATTGCTTGCAGTTGATAACTAGTGTTTTAGGTGCTTTCTGGCCCAAATCAAAATAGCTATGATATTATGGGTTGGCATTGCTATGCGGTTTTACAGTGTACTTAGTGGTGCTACTTTGTTTTGAGTGGTTGCTAGGGTTTTATTATTTTATTTAAATAGCTGCTTGCAGGGCACAAGTCAAATTAGTTATGAAATTCTGGGGTGGAGTTGCTATGCAGCTGCTACTGTGTTTTGAGTGGTTGCTAGGGTGTTACTATGTTGTTGTTTTTATGTTTTTTTTGAAGGTGCTTATTGGTCAGTCAAAATGACTGTGATATTACTAAGGCAGTTGCCAGGTGGTTGCCAGGCATGTCTTGGTCCAGATATGGCTCAGAACTCTCTTTCAGAAAGTTTCAGTGAAGTTAATGTATTATTTTAGGGTTTTGATCAAATCAGAGACATTAAATATGAGCAATTAACAATAGTTTTGCTTCCCTTAGCGAATAACTAACTGTGGTTGTACTTCATATGCGTCTCAAAAACACTGTAATAGCCTTTCATATCACTCCTGCTGTTAGTTCAGAAACAAAGTTTGTTGAAGTGCTGTGAGCCGACATGGACTCTGATTGGCTCCATCATTTCCTCACCGGGCAGATATTCAGACACACAAGCACCGCTGATGAAGAGATCTCATCAGACATCGTATTCAAATCACTAATGTTAAAACTGAGAGCTCTTTAGGCAAAACCGTACCTAAAAGCTCCAAATATGATCTTATTTATGCTATTGTGATGTGATTTCTCAAATCTGATGAATTATTAATGATATTAATGTATTTCATGCATTTAAATCCATTTTTAATGCTTTTCTTTAAGCTATTTTGAATTTTTGATCACATTTTAATGATTAATTTATTCTATGCTTTCCATCATTAATACATTTATTGTAATCTTATCTAATTTGTTCATAATTAAATTTTTTAATAAGTTTTTCTCTCAACTTCTCCATCCAGTAAACGATTGCAAGCCAAGAAGGTTTATGAAGGTTTATCACAATTATAGCTTGTAAGGACCTTTATATGACCATCTCTGTCTGTAATGTTTGGCCAGTGATTAATCTGTCGTCTTCTGATAAGATCAAGGCTTCGCATCGATATTACGTTTCTCCATCTCCCAAACCTGAGACGTGTAAATACAGTTCGCTAGGTAAACCCAACGCTGTCAGCACAGGAAGGTCACGATGTCGACGGTGTGACATTACACATCTCTGCAATAATTTGAGCACTTAAGAAAATCAGATGCGCAATTAGCAGCTTGGCACCCTCAGATCTGTTACCAATATCATCGGCCGCTAGCCGTTAGTAATGGCCTTCAAGAGAAAACTCAATCACGCTCTTGGACCGCAAATGAATCAAAGGTGACATGGCTTGACATCATTATCCCGGTAGAAGAGCTTCTGAGGGTGTTGAGCTCGAATGGCATCTAATTACAAATGCTGGGGTCTTAAGGCTTCGCTTTATGTCCCAAGTGAAGGAGTGCACCACATGAATTGGTTATTGAAGGTCTGGGAAACAAATTATAATAGGCAACACATTGTTCCTCTAAAAATAAAGGTTTTAATGCATCTTAAGTATCAGCGGTTCACATCCAGCATCATCTCATGAGAGCTGAACTTGTTTGCTGTTAATCACCTCCAGCAAAACCTCTCTCTGAATAGCCACTTTATTTTTTACAGCTAGTTTTTGTTTTAAGGTATGCTCACATTTACTGTTTCATGGGTCATTTCAATAGGGATCCATGCAACCTATATTTTTATGTATTCACATTAATTGAATGTGTATAATTATTTGTTTTAAAAAGTTTATTTATTTTTCTTTATATATTTTAATATAGAAAATTATTATTATTTATTATTATTATTTTTTCTTATGTGAAAATTACCTTTAAGTTAAATCAACATTCATCTGGTCTACTTTATTCTGACTAAAACTGTATTAATTAGCAGATGAAAACAACTTTTTACTCAACGAAAATAAAATATGAGTTGACATAATGTACAAATTTTATTTTTATTTTTTTACCCAGCTCCACGTATTTATTTATTTACACATTAATTTTAGTCAATATTTTTTTATTAAATTTAAATGGATTTTGATCAGATTTATATTTAATAATTTATTTAAAATGTATTTTTATATTGTATAAAATATTTTATATTCATGTTTTTTTTAATTGAATTTTTATTGTAAATGAGAATTTTACAATTTACTGTAATTAACTCAAGTTCAACTCAGCGATCATAATGATGTCTCATCTTGATGAAATGAAACCCTTCATTTCTCTCAGAAAGTTAAACAATGAATGCTGTTCTTGATGCCTCTTACCCATTCCTTGTGATTTTGGGTGGACTGTTGCTGTTTTTCTCTACAGTTTGCATCAGATGCGTTCAGCCAGATCTATTGAATTGAACTTCACACAGATATTAAACAATACAGTTCTTCTTGCGGTATACTATTGCTTACAAAACGAGAGAGGCAATCATTCCCATAAGATTCCTCTCTGGAGGGTTCTCTCGTCTCGCAAAAAATAATCGCAGTACGAGGTGCTTTGACCCAGTTGGATGGTGACGGGCAATTTTGGTGAAAAAGAGTGTCATTTCAGCGTCCTGCTGTGTGACGGTCATCTTTATGTTCTGTCCCTCTGTTCCCGGCACCTGTAACATTGATATAAAAGCCATTCTATTTGGTTTTATTTGTAAAGCACAGAATACACTCCTCCAAAGCAGCTTTACAATGAATATTGCCCTACATTTGCTTTTAGAGGCTTGCGGGGAAATCTGTAAGAGCTGATGCTTTTCGGACCGAGGGAGAGCTGCAAAGATATTTATTGAAAGTTCAATGTTGTTGTGATGATTCAGCACGAACAGACTGAGAAAAAACAACTGCGTTTTCTTACTGATGGTCATCATAAACAAGAGCATCACGGAAAGCAATAGTTCAGCTGAATGCATTCACTCTCAGGCCATTCGAGATGTAGATGAGTTTGCTTCTTTATCAGATGTGGAGAAATCTGTCTCAGCAATGGATGTGAATGGGTGCCGTCAGAACGAGAGTCCAAACAGCTGATTAAAACAACACTCCGGTCCATCAGTTAACATCTGGAGAAGACGAAAGCTGAAACGAATCTATCATTAAGATGTTTTTAACTGTGTAAAAGTCCATCTCTATTTGTCTCTCGCATCAAAATCCAGCCAAACATTATAGTTCAGAGCTGTTTTGGTTCGTAAACGCTCTCTCCTGATTTACTTTTTCACTGCAGGAATTCGTATTTTAGTTTTAAAAACATATTAATGATGGATTTGTTTCTTGCAAACGCATCTTTAGTCTTCTCCAGATGTTAACTGATGGACTGGAGAGCTGTGGATTATTGTGATGTTTTTATCAGACTCTTATTCTGACGGCACCCGTTCACATCCATTGCTGAGACACTGATAGGGCCGAAACCCAAACATGACTTGCACGTGCAGAACATTTCTTTAAATGACGACTTTTTTGTTATTTGTGAGTTAAGCAATTAGACATCCGAGTCCTTGTAAAAGGCTGAAAACTTGTGCCTTTTGTAGTATATAACAAGACAGAGAGGCGTTTATAGGTCACCGAGCAATGAATTCTGGAGGTCACAGACGAGACAAAAACAAAAGCCGTGATGCTTTAATTGCCTTCAGGATATAAAAGGCATGGTTTGAGATGATTGCTAAAACACAGAGCGGCTCTTCCGGCACAGGTCAGATCTCTCTCACAGCCAGCCGAAGGTGTTTTTAACTCACAGGTAAGAGGGGAATTAGCATATTTCACAAAGCATTATGCACCGTTTTCTGAAACGCAATACAGCCGTGCATTAATGCGAATATTTTCTCATCTAGGAGCCACTGTAAAATATTGGGTTACTCCGACAAAACAAACCCCGCTCTCCAGCTGCGCGAGGGAAGTGTGGCTCTCTTTATTTGTTTTTCATTTGCAGATTTTTCTCCTCTGAACTTTTTTCCGGGGCTTTGAGGTGTAAATGCAGCGGTTAAATCATCTGAAGTATACGCTGCTATCATTTGTAATTGGATGTTGTCAAAATAAGTCATTTGAAAGCGCCTCGCACGGCTGCGTGAGCCGCTGTACTTTCAACTCCGCGGTGAAAAATTGTTTTGTTTTCCTTATTTCAGCTGCCTACATCTTTATTGTGCAAACACTTGACACATTTGCATAAGACGCCTCGCGTGTCGCGACGATGAAATATTAATGGATTTGTCCGGAGTTCAGCCAAAAGAAATCAAAACTTTCTTTTGCATATTTAGAAAAGTTGAACTTTGCAACACGCCAGACGCGTGTGAGATGACTGGGCTCTCAATAGGCATTTTTTACATCTATATTGTAATTGATATGCTTGTGATTTTTTTGACTTCGGCCATCAGTTTTGGGGGTGTTTTAATAATATACTGTGTTATTCTATCTCTCCTGTCTGGCTAGGTTTACATTTATCCATGAATCATTTATTCATCCCGCTGCTCTCACGCCTGGCTATGACTCGATCCACGAACAATATCACCAAAAAATAAATAAAACAAGACAAATAAAACACAAGCACTGCAGTCGGTCGGGAGATGAAGAGAGAAAATCTGCAAAATAAAAAAAGAACCAGAGGAAATTAACCGTCAGACAGTGAGAGGGCAATTAAATTTGTTTTTCAGGGATGAACATGTCCTGACGAGATACTTTACATCTGCTCACCATCATTACTGCACTTTTTAAAATTAATTTACTTGTTTTGTTCATGTGAACATACAGGAGCTGAGTTGGAGACAAGGTTTAATGCTAATGCATGGTTACACGAGCAGAACGACTGAGTGAATGTGATGAGAGACGCTCAGGTGAGTTGAGAGATCTGTGGAGGAGAAGCTCAGAGATGCTCTCATTGATGGAGTGCTGATGCATGTCAAACCTCTGGCTTTAAGACAGACATTGTCAGAGTGGATAGAAATGACATTAAAGACAATATGAGATCAGAATTGTTCCAGCAGGTGGCTTACAAGACAATGCCTTTGATCAATATGTCCCGGTGTTGCAAGCAGCTGTGTAGAATTCGTCATGTGAATATTTTACATTATGGAGTTAAATATGGTTTGAATCGGCAGGGGAAAAAGGGAAAACTGTAAAAAAAAAAAACATATATACATACAAAAATAAATTAAACATTGACATTGATTTTAAATTTATGAAAATTGCATTACAATGTTGATATTAATACAATATTAAATATGTCTTTCACTTTGTAAATTCACATTATTAAGTTATGAATATGCGTTGAATCTGTGTTTTTAGAAAGAGCTTGTTTTAAAATACTGAAAAATACAGTTTTAAAATACTGAAACTGAAATAAATATAAAATAATAATAATAAATTAATTAATTAAAAGTGTAAGTATACGTGCTCACTCTGTTCACAATAATATACCTCAATATTTGAAGGAGGGACCATAATGTACAGTATAGATAACACAAGTCCTCACAGGGACGGGATTTCGTTTATACAAGACATGTGAGTCCACTGTGAACACCTACACACACACACACACTCACACCTACAGGAGAGAATGTCATCACATCTGCTGATTTGTAGACAGAAAAGCTCTTTGTTCAAACCTCATCCGCTGCTGAAATCAGTTCTGATGGATCCCACACTGAAGCACTGCTTCGTAAGCAGAGATTTTCTGCTTCTGTCACTCCGTGAAACACAGACGAGCCGTTTTAATGCACCTTTAGAGCGCAGAAACACAAAACATCCTTTAGGAGATATAAAACAGACAAAGACGAGTCAATTGTTGACATTCAAGATTTATGAGTTTGGATCGCAGACTTTCCCAAAGGACGCAAAGATGACAAACAAGCTATTTCTAAAACCTCAGTTTATTCTTCACGACATCGATAAGATTAAATGAAGCTGGCATTGAAATTTTTCCTTAAGTTTCCTGCTTTTCCTGAGAAATCAAAAGTCAAAGATCTCAATATGAATATATGCTCTATTGATTTTATAGCTCTATTGTATAATCCAATCATTTGTGGTAACAGCTCATAAAAGCTTACTGAAGTTGACAGCTGAATAAAGCACAAGGGAGATCTTTCTTAAGTCTCAATAAAAGACTATAATGATGAAAATAATGCTATTTTTATTCTTGAATAGTTGAATGTCCATCTATTAAGAGTTTAGATTATTAGGAAACAACATGAATCACATTTACAAGAGTCTTATTTTAATGTTCTTTTCGTAGCTATTATTTTAGGATTCATTGATGTTTTGAATTAGAATTAATTTTTAAAGTCATTTTGTTGTGTGTTTTTGCATTTGTATTAGTTTGCATGAAATATGTATTTGTTCTGTGCATATTCTATTACGCAATTCATATTTTGATTTGGATTTAATTTTTTAGATTAGATTTTAATTTTTAGTTTTTGGTGACCTCAGCAAATTTCTAAAAATAATAATAAAAAAAAAATCAATAAAAGGTGTTTTTAATTCATTTTAATTAGTGCTTTCAAATGTTATATGTTATATGTTTTTATATGAAAGAAAATGTAATAAATAATGTATATGCTGAATATTCAAGAAATTAAAGAACAAAATAAATAAATATTTATTTAAATTATTGCGTTCAAATGTTTAAAAATGATTAATAACATTTTTGTTTACATGTGTGCTCTATATATTTATTATGTATATATAAATACACAGACATGCATGTATATATTTCAGAAAAAAATTATATTATATTATTGTTTATATATTATTTTATTATAATATAAATTACATTAATGGAAATATAGACAAGTAAATATTTTCAAAATATAGCCTATGCTGTATGTGTGTGTTTATATATATCTGCACAATAAATATATACAGAACACACACACATATTGTACAAAAACAAAAAACGATCATTTTGCATGCGATGAAATGTGATTAATCGTTCATCCGTTGTGGTGACGTTGTGATCCTCTCACCACAATATCTCTGTTCCTCTCACAGATGTCTCTCAGTGTTTAGAAGCAGTGAGTGATTCTCTCTCTAATCAAACCCCAGACGGAAGGGAAGCATCTCGTACAGTAAGAGCAGAAGAATCAGCGAAGCCCTGGCGAATCTCCTGTGAGCGATAAGAGCGATCACCCGGCTCCCGGATTCATTTGGGAAGAGGAGAAAAACCCAGGCTCTCTGGAGGCTGAAAAATACGCAACAATTTGAGGTCTGACTTTCCAATAACTCAGCTTTATTTCTGCGAAGCGTGTCAGCCTCAGCAACTTCATCCTTCATCACGATAAAAAAAATTAATCGCACTGATTCTATCAACTTTTGTGGCCTGCTCCAATCTGCTCTCAAGGACACCAGTGATGTCCTTTCCAGAAGTTTCTCGGTGTGTTTCAGGTTTGCTGCGAAGTTCACAGCCACACTATACAGTATTTCCTAATAACTGCAGATGGTGGATTTCCACTTTGCTGCTTGGGAGTAAAATCAATGGGTGTCATGTGTTACCTAACGAATCGATGCATGCTGGGAAGGATCTTCTGCGCAGAGGTAAACACACGCAGAGATCAATTATTGCTGCAGGTCTGCATTAGAATGTGGAGTAATATTGAACTGTTTGGGAAATCATGCAGCAGAAAAGCAGCTGAATACTAAAACCATAAAAAACTGAAATAGCATAAAACATATATTAATAAAAATATATTTCAGCTAGTCATCAAGTAAACATTTAGCATTTAGATTTAGTTAAACTTAATGTACAGAAAAATGTATGGGAAATAATTTAAAAGTTAATATATATATTTTGAAATATCAAATTTAAACATATATATATATATATTTATATATTTTTATATAAAAGAAAATTTTATAAATGCTGTATAGTGTAACATAAGTGGATGTTATTCTTGCTTTTTCCCTGTGACCCAGTTTCTGTTGATGAGTTACCCATGTCAGGTGTCTGTCTTTCAGTCCTCGTCCGTCATTAATGTTGTTCAACGTCTTCTTTGCTTTGTCTTGTTGCATTTAAGTTTTGAGTTATATTAAAAGTGTGTTTATTATACTCCGCGACTCCAGTGATCTCTCTACTAGACCAGCACGTGACAGAATGATGGACCAAAACCAAAAGTTTGTGGAGTATAACCGCGGAGGAAATCCTCGAGCGGCTGCTGATGGGACTGCCTCCATTCTCCACACTGCGGGAATGCGGCCGACCGCCCGCGATCTCACTACCTGGTTCTCGACTCGCCTTTCGGCGGCGGCGGCGGATGTATCCCACGCCTCCACAGCGAGCTCACAGCCCGGCACCACCCGCACGCTGATCTATCCCCTCACCTCAGCCAGAGGCCTGCCGACCACCAACGCTAACGGAGATGCCGCACGAGCCCATGCCAGTCAGAGAGCCAGAGCCGGCAGCTACTACACCACCCAGCGCCACACAGCCCGAGCCTCAAGTGCGTGAGCCGGCAACATCTTCTGTCCCCGAGGGAGTGTTGGTGGAGTTCGGGAGCTCTGAGGAAAGCCCCGCCCACCATACTACCGTGGTGAGTGAGCAAGGATTTACATCGAGCTGGTGCAAAGAACTGTCTGAAGTTTTTAAAGCAGATCTAATAGACTGGTTTGAAGAGGCACTTCCGAGCCCTATTTCATTTCCCCTCCCGCTGGTTCCGTCCAGTTTTTATGACTCTGAGTTCCCTCCTGCCCTCCCTCTTCCGCTGCCTTTCACACCAGTCAAATCCTTCACTTTGACGCTTCTCTCTCCTGCTAGCACCTTTGCTCATCCTCAGCCTGCGCAGGTGAACACCGCTGATCCGCCGTTGGAAATTATGAGCCAAGCCTTGATCGGTCAGGAGGATCCCTTGTTTCCGCCTCCAGCCATCGAACCACAGACTCCACCTCGATCCTCCGACCTTGCTGTTCCGCCTGGGATCTCAGCTCCCTCACCCTCGCCCTTCGTCCTACCAGCTCCTTTGTCTCTCCGGCTCCGCCTTGGTCAGTTGTCGACCATCCTCCGCCTCGGGACTCCACTCCTCTGGCTGTGCCTCGTCCCGCCGTCCTGCCGGCTCCGTCAGGCTCCTCCTTCCCTCCGGCTCCTCCTTTGTCCTCAGTCCCTCCAGCTCCGCAGCGCTCCTCCAGGTCCCTGCCTCTGCCTCGGTCGCCTGAGCCTGCGGCGTTCCATCAGCCCTCTGGATCGTCGGTATCACCTTGGCTCTCTGTCTGCGTGGCTCCATCCTGGGCTCCCTCTCCATCTGCATCATCTCCGTGGATCGGACCCATGGAGTCGTCAGCCACTCCGCCACCATGGCTCCTCCCCCAGTCGACTCCGCCCTGGGGCCTCTACATTGCTGATCTCTGGATCACCCTCTGCCTCCTCCTCTGGACTCCTTCCACCATCCACTTCACCCTGGACTTTGTTATTTTGGCTTTTTTCTGCTCCATCTCCCGCTTCACGCCCTCCTCCAGAGCCCCGGCCTCCCGCCGCTGTTATTTCTGTACGGCGCAAGTTTGAGCCTTGTCCGGGAGGGGGCGAACTGTAACATGTGTAGATGTTGTTGTTGTCGTTTTCCCTATGTTATTCTTGCTTTTTCCCTGTGACCCAGGGTGTTTCTCAATGTCAAGGAAGGATCCTCGGAAGCCAGAATTTCGAGGATGCTACGTCATCGACATCCGT
>JAUMHQ010000044.1:18073994-18084011 GCA_032361165.1 Enteromius paludinosus | reverse complement strand
CTAACCGTGTTAAGAGTTTAGGAAACTTGTTAAATGTATTGAAAAAACTGTCATAGCGATTGTAAAAAAAACTGTAAAATGTTATTATTATTTATTTATTTTATTTATTAAGTATTATAATGTGCATACATAATTTAATCTTCATTTTATGGCGCTTAATGAAGTCATTTAAAGCTTTTCTTTTCTTTACAACATTATTGATATGAAAATCCAGCTCTGCAACATCTAGGAAAGAATTAAACGTGCAAAAACGTGCCCTAATTTGCACTGGAACAGGCCTGAAGAAAATGAATATTAATCACAAGTGTGGGCGGTCATTAGATATTCAGCCGGAGCGTAAATTAAAAGCACACTACCCTAAAAGCCAGAGGAGATGTCTGGGATTCGGACATGAAGTCTTTGACCCTTCCTGACCGCGAGTGTCATCCGGGACAGAGTGATTTGCTTTAGCCATTAACCTCTGGATGGTCCTAATTACCGAGTGGAGAGACGGGACATCCCGAGACCTGACGGGGTAATTACAGACGCCTCCAATCAGAAACATCCATTCTGCTCCGCACATCAAGATCTTTCTAGGCCTCGTCTTCAAAGAGTCAATGGCACTGTAATTCCCGCGTTACCCTTTGAAGAGCCGACAGGCCAAAGGTTTGAGTCTTTCTCCGCGGAGCGATAAGTCACGGGGATTTGCTGTGATTTTATGGGATGGAGCCGCTCGGGCTTTGATGTCTCCGGTTACCTAAAATTAGATGTTGAATGGAACGGCGCACAGGTAGAAAAAGGTGCCTTTGAGAAACGATCCAGGGCCAGGGGTTAAAGTGGACTAATTTACTTTACTGTCACGGGCCTGTCAAAGGAGAGAGAGAAACAGGTGAAAAATAGATTCGCAGGAACAAGAACTTTAATAATACGACTGCTTTAAATATATGTCGCTGCTTTGGCTTTCAAGGGCGAAACCGCTCGAGGGACCCGGCCGGTCGCGGAAGTTGGCTTCGCAAAGTTTGAGGCAAATGATCCTCTTTCAATTGGCCTCTATTTCGCTGACCTGACCGTTTAATGACACATATTGAGGTTTTTATGTCTCTGCTGGAGCGAGCGACAAGGTAAACAAATAAATGAACACATTTACTAATTAAAAATCTATATAATGAGCATCATCATTAACTATTATTTTTGGTAATGGAAATACAGTTGAAATAAAATACAATAAATGTCAAATGAAAAATGTGAATAAATAATAATAATAATTTTAAGCAGAGAAGATATGTACAAATAATGTGGAATAAATAAAAAAAAAAAAAAAAAACATGCAATGCAACATTTCTAATTTTAATGTAGTTTAACTTCATATACTGAAATATCAAAAACTGGAATAAGAAAAGGAAATACTATACAGACATATAAAACAAAATCACACAATTACTAAATTACCAAACCTTCATAAGTAACATGAAAAATCTATTAAAAATATTAATATTATACTAAAATAAATATGAAAAAAATATCAGATGTCAAAAAAGTTAAATTTTTTAAGCGGGGTTGATATGTACAACTAAAATGTAATAAATAAATAAATATTGAAATATAATAACTTTATTTCACTTAATTAGCGAGGATGATGTCACGCCTGCACAGTCGGCTGACCTGGGATCAGCTGATTTATGCAGGCGTTACAGATACATTTCTAATTTTAAGTTAGTTTAACTTCATATACTTAAATATATACTGGGGAAAAAAGGAAATGCTAAAAAAAAAGACAAGAACAAACAACAAAATTACTAAAACTTTATTAATACTTTTTTTTTATTAATATTGTACTAAAATAAATATGAAAATATATATATACATTATCCAATAAACCACGGAAAAAATAAAACTTAAGCTAAAACTGAAATGAAAACAAAAGGCAATAGAAAATATTCATAAATAAATGTTGTATGTATATGTATATATATATATATATATATATAAAACTTATTTTCATATTTAATGGTTAATTACTACTTTTTTTTTTTGTTTTTTTTGTTATTTGTTTGTTTTTACAGTACTTTCAGAGTGAAATTAGTTTTCAAATGTTTTCTATCACTGTATATTTCAATCATGGCAGAACAAGCTCACAATCTGAATGTCATTTGTTCATTTGAGAACAGGAACTCATGTGGAAACAGGGAAAAAAATGGCCTAATTACTGTCATCTAGAGAATTAGTCATAGGGACAAGTGTGTGAAAGCCATTAGCAAACTAATTAGAAACTGTTGTTTTAATTAAATCAAACAGAGGCCCTTAAAATACAACAATACAAATTGCAATCAGCAGACAGAAGTGTTGAGATCTCCAGATTTGTTCGTCAGTGTTTATTCACTGACTCCAGTTAACCCAGGTTAACACAGATGATTATTTCAGGTAAGAAGATATCGGTTAGTAAGTAATAAGCCTTAGCCTTCCGGCAAAAGGATCTCAGCAAGGTTACATATGAAACAGACCCATGATGCTCTTGATATTCATTAACAATAATTCATTTCAAGATGTGATTTGCATAATGTGCTCAGCTCACATCTGAATGCATGTAAAGTACATTAAAGTCAACATGAATTAAAGACTCAGTGAGGTTATTCTGAAGACAAACATGCTTGTCTTTAATCAAAAAGTAATGAAACTCACATTTACTGTCTATCAGACTGGACTCTCCTCAAACGATCAGTTTGACAGATGTTGATTGCATTAATATAACATCACCCTAATGTGTGGGCATGCATTATCCACAGATATTTTCTCATTTGAGTGTAATATGCGCATGTGAGCTGAGTCAGATCTGTGATGAGTTTGTTGGGAAAGGAGGATCTGTTCTGGCCGGTGATGAAAGGCTGTGATGGGACGCGGCCGTCTGTAATCTCACAGATTATTCAGACTTTATTCCTCTAGATTGAGACGCACTGTTATTTCAGCACGGTGACAACCCTCATTAAAGAACAATGAAGATGATCCTGCTCGGAATAAATAATGCTAAAACACAAAGCGAGGCTGATGAAGAATCATTCTGATTTAGAAGACTTTCAAAGGTTGAGTCTGTTTATGTGACCTGACTATTTATCAACAGTCTATTAAAACTCAAATGAATAATAGCTGAATAGAATCATTTAAAAATCTAGAAAACTGAAAGCTCATTCAAAATATTAGTTCTTTTTTTAATTGGTTTGGCGCAGTTTTCACAAGCAATTGATACATTTTCAGAACTCTTAGTACTTATATCACAACAGATCATCAAAAGTGCAGCATGTTTTCAATTGTGTGTACAATTCACATAATCACAAAATATCCTTTTCACTACCCAAATAAGTGTCTACATCTACAGAAATGTTTCGTTTACAGTAACTGCCTTTCATAATGTTATCACTATCAGTTTTTTATCATACAGTGTAATACATTTGTCTGTCATTGAATTCAACTGATCTTAATGTTTAATCAGTGAATCGTTCGTTTTTGTAAGTTACAAATTGCTGCAAGAGCTTTCGATCAAGACTTACTAATTACTAATCGTTTCCCCTGATGATCACAGTTAGTTATACCGTATAGAACTGTGTTTGAGACTTTCCACTTTTCAAATACGGAGCAGGACAGACTAGTATGGACAGGAAACATCCATGAGGTGGTGGTGCTCCTCGATAGAGAGGTGGTCTTCAGAGAAATGTGGGTAGAAGATAGCGCACCATCATCTCGAATGAAGTCTGGGCCATCATTGTTGACCAGAGGCTTTACCATGGCTGTGGCTGCCAGGTTGAGACATCCTAATTTACAAAGGTCAGCGGTCAGCTGTATCATCAGAACTTCTCGCCAAGAAAACCTGCAAGTCTGCTATAGCAACTTCACTTCTAAAATATAGTCCTCTGTTGTATAGATGAACAACATGTAAACAACCTGGTGGTGGTCGCCCATGTGTTTTGACTGACCAGCAGGAGTTGGCTGTGGTGGAAACGGTCAGGGCAAGGAATGACATACGGCTAATTGAAATCAAACTATTGAGAACTGCAATGACACCTTTGCCATCATTTAGCCTTCCAACGATTGCCCGGTTTTTGAAGAAGCACCATGACACAAATTTACTTGGTTCCTTTTGAGAGAAACAATGTCCGGGTGAAACAACTGCGTTCAGAATATATTCAATTAACACTGAACTGGCATGCAATTACTGTAACCGTACTGACAACTATTAGTTGCGAAAAAAATAAATAAATCATCATTTTAAAGGGTGATGGAGCCGGATGCTGCTGTGAATCATCACAAGTATATTTTTGTTGATGAGGCCGGGTTCGATCTGGCAAAAATTAGACGCAGAGGACGTAACCTTATCAGACAAAGGCCAACCATCCAAGTCCTTGGACAACGTGGAGAAACATCTCAATGTGTGCAGCTATGTCTGAAGATGGTGTGGTAGGCTGTAGAGCAGTTAGATACATACATAAATAGACAGACAGATAGATCGACGGATCGATAGATGGTGATAATGGAGTTCAGTTGCATTATGGGTAGTTGCACAAATTTTTAACCATGGTAAGTTATCAGGGGAGTTATCTTCTCATGTTCATCAAGTGTTTGTGACTCAGGCACGCAGGCGTTCAGAGACTTTGTGAAAAAAAATGAAAATAATAGTTTACACGACTGATCAAATGTGTGATTTCTATGCAGAGCGCTGCGCTGCAGCTGTTGTCTAAACTGCTCAATGTATTCAAACGCCCACAAAATGACCTTCTGACCTTCTGTGTTCACATTCATCATTACATACACAGATACAGTACACCGTGTCTGCTTTTCCTTTCCCAGAAGAATCACTCAGATGTTGAGCTTTCATTTTAGACCCGAATATTCTTATGATCAATAAAAAACCTGTACACTGAGTTTATACTGAAGTCTGAGATTTTAACCAGAGATTGGTGTCTTGGCAAATTTTAGTTTATTTGGGAAAATTAAAGGAACAATTTAGGAAAAAAAGTGATAATTGTTTAAGTTTAAACTCTGTTTAAATCTTGCTGTAGGTTTTCTGTGTAAGAAAAGAAAAGAGAGATTTGGAGTTCAGTGTGACCCTTAGAGGTCAAACACCAAAATAACACAATATTACCTTTTTCAATAACCACCAAGGCCAATGCTACTGTAATACCAATTCAAATTTAATAAATAAATAAATAAATGCATACATAAATAAAGGATTATGGTGACCTTTAAAATTGAACAATATTTAAAAACCAATATTGTTTACAGTAATAGGCCTATTTTGCCTTTACATTACCTCTATTCAGTTTCCATTCTTTTTTTCTTTTTTTTAAAGAATTATGTTTTTTTAAATTTACTTTGTCATTTTTATGTTTAGGATAGGGCTATATATAATTTTAAGGCTATTATATTATATGATAATGTAAACACTGTTTTGCCTTTTGTCTATTTATTCTGCATCACAGCTTTTTTTTCCATTTTATTTGCCATTTCAAGATATTTGATAATGAATTTTATTTTATTTATGATTTATTACAGCATCTTAAATAATTAAATAATAATTACTAAAATATAAAACTATAATTATTATTATTTTGTAAATAATATAATTAAATCATTTAATAATTAATTTATTAATGTGTGTGTGTATATATATATATATATATATATATATATATATATAAAGTGTTTATTAATTTTATTTATGTGAGAATCGATTCTCTCAACACAGTATTAGAAAATTATATACATCATATACACGATAACATTTCTTTTTTCATCAGAAGCAGCATTAAATCTATGTTACAAGATATTAAGTATTGAACTAAAGTCATAAATAATAGTTAAAAAAGGCTCCCACCTGCTGTCTATTATTTATATGTTAATGCATGATTTAACACATCACATGATTAGCGGTGCAGGAGTATCTGTGTGTTTGGACGCCATCTTCATCATCCTCACACACAGAAGTGTGTTTGACAGAAGGGAGCGAGGGGTTAATCACATCTTCTCGGACAGCGCTGGATCGATACGCCTCTGTGTTTCTGTCCCGTTCGGATCGTACAAAGCCGATCCGCTTTGACCCTCTGACCCTAAAACTGCCAGCCAGAAGATTTCTGATTTCAGACGGACATGAAGAAATCTCTTCCTCCTTAAGTGTCTGGGTGACTTTTTAGCCTCTTATTTATCTATCTATCTCTCTTGCTCATCAATTTATATAATTTTCAGATGCTTGTCAGCGGGTGGCTTTGATAAGTGCTTCTGCTGACATTTCACTCCATCTCCAGCCCCTTCGCTCATTTGTAAGTCTGTCCTGAAATAAAATCCCTTCACTCTTTCTACTTTTCAGGTTTACAAACTGACGAGCTGCTCTTGTTTATGACTAGCATCTTCACATCAATCAAAAACATTTTGTTTGTGCTTTTCGAATTATAGATGCCACAAAATAGCATCTGTGTACCTGATGTTAAAGCGCTTGAGGTTTATAAACCAGTGGAGAACTGCCGAGTAAGACTGGAGAGGAGAAAATATTATTTTGTATTCAAAACCTGTTCAACTCCTTATAACATGACCCTGCTGCTGGTTATGAATCATAACACATTCTGGCGGCAAACAGAACTGACCACTAGTTAAAAAAAACTTATATGGTTTCTACCCCAGAATTCAAAATATTTCATTTAGTTTTCATTTTGCAAATCTGACTTTTTTCCTTGCAATTTTGAGTGAGCAATACATATTAGCAGCAAACTTGCTATTCTGAAAAGAAAAGTGAGAATTGTGCGAAATTAACTTTTATCTCACTTTTAATTTAAAAAATGTGATTTTGTGATGATTGTGGATCTTTTAATCTCACAATTCTGACTTATTTCTCACTTATTAAAACAAAAACAGTCAAATCTCATTTTTAATAACAAAAAGATGTAGCCTAGTCACAATGCAGGCCTCTCATTAAATATCTAATCATCAAATGACAGGAATTATGTTTTCTTGATAATACAAGCTTGATTAATCTCAAATGGCTGTCAAAAGCATAGATGCTGTGACATGGATCACATTTAGTGAGAAAGTGTGACACGCTCAAATATAACGCAGGGTGAAAGAACAGTATTTTTAAAACTTATGAACACTATCTGCTTTGTTTAATGCATCCTCCTCAAAAAAGAAGAAAGACAAGTCGGGTTTGGATCAACATGAGGGTGAATAAATTATGACAGGAATTCATTTTTCGACTAAACTCTTGCTTTAAGCTGTTTTTTAAGCACAGGAGCAAGATGGATTGAATAAAGCAGAGGCCCTTCAGGGGTTTGTTTAAAATCTTTGATTTGATTTGATAAGTTGGTGCTGAAGTGCCTGGGCTGTTATTAATCACGTACCGAGACTGAGTTAAGTGAAAGGATGACTGAACGGGTGTATGGATGGGTTAAACTTTACATTTTCCAGCACAAGTTCAAGTGCTTGCAGGCCAATAGCAATCACTTAAAGTCAAGAAAAATCAATAAAGATCAATAGAGGAAGTCGAGGTGACGAGGAAAAGTTATGGATGCGAGTTCTCCAACAGTGTAAAGTGAGTTTGGGCCGAGTGCTTGGGAAGGGGTCAAATGGTTTCCGTTTGAACCCGATGTTGGTCTTTGTTAATCAGCAGTTATTCAGAGAGAGGTCTTTGGTTCAAGTCTTATGAACGCAGCTCTTCAGAAGTCAAGAGGCTTCCGCTGGGACGTCTTTTCATTGGCGATACACTAAACGTCATGTGGCTCGTTCACTTCATTCTGAATGAAACTGATTGGATTGAGAAAACGAGAGGATTCATACAGAGAGCAGATCTAAACTCTAATAATCTCATATATTTACAGACAGAAGAGTTTGGAAGTTCTGAAGTGCGAAGTGATTTTGTGTAATCCTATGGAGCTCTTCGGAAAATTTTCTGTTTTGAATTAAAAAAAAAAAATCGCAGCTTCATCGGAATGGTGTGAAATTTGGTGACTTTTAAGGCATTTGGGATATGAACACACAAAAACTGAGAGCATGAACAGACCTCTAAACCTACCCAACTACACCCCCTGATCCCCCCCTGTTCCAGTTACTGTTATACATACTGCTGTTACTAAATGTAGCTGTGTAATTCCTGTTACATGACTACTTAGTGAAGGGTAAAAAGTGCTGTTACCAGTGTCCTGTTACACATTTGTACTCACAAACACCATTCTGAGGGGTGTTACAGGTTACAGAAATATTACAGCTGGAGATACTATGCAGCAATGTGTACTTACACTGTGGTTACATACTACATACTACATACAAATGGTGAGACTTTTGAACAGCTGCGTCTATATTCCAGCAATAATAAATGTGGCAATTACTGTACTTTGGTGCAAATTGATTCCATTGTCATTTTTTATGGGTATTTTGCTTTCACTGATCAACAAACCTTTGTTATTCCCTCACAGTGAAGCCGAGAGATCTGCAATCATCTGATACAGTAAACGAATTAAACGTCTGGACACAAACAATTATTTATCCTTCATCTATTGACAACAAACAGACTGGAGTGATGTTCTCAATCTGTGTGTTCTCAGGTGTTTCCCACACAATTCCTCACCTCAGCATGTTTACATCTGTACTCCGGAGGGACTAAAGGCCTCTCGCTTTGAGAAAGCAGCCCTTATGTACAGTATATCGCCTCCGATTCCAAAAGAATCCAATAACTGGGAAAAAAGATCCCAGTCTGGCTTCCTCTTTGCTAATTCCACAAGCGTTGTTCGTCCAATATCAGCAACCCCGAGCGCGGGTCTCTGCGGAGGAATAGAAATGCAATCTAAATCCATTTTATGTTTACTCAGGCCCTCAGACACACAAAGTGAAGGTAATAACCTTCAGCCTTTGCTTATCTCTCTGTTTCCAAAGCCAGTTAGTGAACAAATTAAAAAAATACAAAAATAAAGAACTCTTAGATTCTCTTTTTTATCCTTCCACAGACTCTTAACATGAACTTTCCGACTAAAGCAAAAACTAAAAAAAAAAAAAAACGGAAACGTGGCTCGTGTCTCTTATCTGTCTTCAAAGGAGAAGAAAGAGGAAGTTTTCCCTGATATGATAATCTCCAAATTGGAAAACTTCAAGAGCGTTTGTTACTTGAGTAACACCGTCGTGTTTGGACTTCGACGCTGAAGCTTAGAGTCTGAACACCTCCAAGCTCTCCAGAGACGCTGTGGCCTTTTCTTTTGCATTTCTTCTTTGGCGATTTCCATTATTTCGCTTCTCGAGGCCTTCGGTTTCCCGCTGCGTGACCGGCATCTGTATCCCCGGCTTTATTTTGTGCACTTCATTTGAACAGCTCCACTCACAATAGATTGGGAAAAAATACTCTTAAGCGTTGTGTTTGTTTTTTGGGTTTGTTTACTCTCGTCGAAGCTGAACTAGTCATTAAAACTCGCTGAGTAACTGCTTTCAGCAGATCTCGACCTTCTCCACTGTATTTTCACTAAATCTGCTGAACTGATACTCATTGTGCTAAACATATTTTTAATTATTAACCCACTTTAATTATCAAAAGCATAATATTTAGTAACCCTGACACTAAATATTTTCCCTCTTTACAAAAATACATAGACTGCTTCAGAACTGATGTAATGTTATTCCGTTTTCTTCTTTTACAACAAAAAAAGGATTTTATGAAGATTATTTATAAATATATTGTGTGTGTTTCTGAATAATTTCTAGATAATAATTATAAATGCATAATTATCTAAATAATTAGATAAATAATATGTAATAAATAATATATAAAAATCAAAATTATATAAACAAATTTACATGTTATATACTTTATCTAAATGTAGTAAAATTGTATGCACATGTAAATATAAATCATAAGTAATATAGAATACAATGCAATAATTAGTGCTGTCAACTTATATTACATTATAATACATTTACATATTATATATAAATACATTATATGTGTCATGTTTCATGTCTGTTCAGTCTGGTTCTCCCCTGTCTTTTTGTAATTTTGGTTTAGTCCTGTTCATTTGGTTT
>JAUMHQ010000044.1:18060321-18070780 GCA_032361165.1 Enteromius paludinosus | reverse complement strand
ACATTACTTTGGTGTAAAGCTGCTTTGCAATGATATGTATCATGAAAAGCGCTATACAAATAAATTTGAATTTGAATGTGCGCATGCCCAGTAGTCCTATGGATGATAACAGCCTTCTAAGCCTACCAGTAGGTGCAGCGGGCCTGCTGACGCATATGAATGGGCTGATAACGGCCCATTCAATCGAGTGATAACATCCGAAGCGGGTGTTAGAATAAATCGTATGAATTTGTATGAGAGAGATCGTACGAATTGGTACAATTTAACCACCTCGTAAAATATGTACAAATTGCCGTGAAATTAGGTTGGGTTTAATGATATCAAACGATTTGAAAAAAATCAGCATATTGGCAAAAATATATTGTGCATTCCAAAAAAAATTATAAAAGGCGGTTCTTTAGAGTGTTTGGCAAACCATGAAATACTAAAAGCATTTAAATATTTACTTAAAAAATATTTTAGCTATTTCTTAAAAAATAATAACCATAATGTATATATATATATATATATATATATATATATATTGAAAGATAATGTAAAGCTTTAGATGTGTTTTGTGCATTTGGCTTTTATGTTATATTTAAAAAAGTGGCCGATGAAAAATAAATGAAGAACATACTGTAAGAAGCAGTCAAATCTTAAAATAAAATGTAAATTAAAAATGTAAAGTAAAATGTAAAATGCAGGCAATGTGTTTTTTTTTTCTTTTTCTTTTTTTATGGTCTCAGAAGAGATCAGACAGAGGTTGGCAGCTCTTTCCACCAGAGATGAGCAGAGAGAGTGAAGGTACCTCATTGTAAAGAAGCAGCGGTGCAAGACCGTGACTGGTGGGAAGGATCATACACTCGCAGGAGAGCGCTGAGGTAGGTGGGCGCTGTTCCAGTGGCAGCGTTAAAGCCTTAAATCTGATTCTGGCAGCTACTGGGAGCCAGTGCAGTGAGATCAGGAGAGCTTTGATGTAGTCTTCTTTGGCTCATTGAAGACCAGATGCACATTCAGGATCATATGCCGAGTCTGGATGGCAGAACACTTTTCATCAGCCAGATGATTAGCGATTGTTTAATCTAATGGAAGAGCATCAAACTGAGTAAAAGTCTGGTGTACAAATTATCCTGAAACAAAAACATCGAGCACGAGGGAAAAGCACAATACGCAGTTGCTATAAACTGAATCAGTAGTACTTGTACTGTTATTATGTAAATTGCATTATGTTGTCAAGGTAATGATTGTTTCAGGGTAAAAATATTCACCATAAACAACTCGCTGAAGCTGAGTGCTCATCGGGGGAGCTAACAATGCACTTAGCGTTTAACAGTAAAACAGACCCAAGTGTGCTAGCATCTCCATAGTAAAACACAACCGCTGTTTAATTTAGATGCACAAATGTACAAGGGGTCCATTAGCAACACAAACAGAGAGTGAGAGTCTAAAAATGTCTGAGTGAAGAGCAGCTGAATGTGTACGGCATTGTAAAAGCGTATAATTTCACAGCCACTTGTTAGGATGTTTTCTGCATCATCCCCGTCCATAGATTCGACTGCAGCCCGCAGCGACTGCAAGTGTTCTGAGACAGTGGGGGGCTTTTGAATGTGCAATAACAGTGTGGGAAACAGTGGCGTAATTTGTGCTTGTTTACGGGGTTTGGGGCATGACGGATGCGTTTGCTGGGTGACAATTGACCTTGAGAACAGATGGCCAATCCAGCTACAACTTTCTGACATTTTTCTCCCTGTTTCTCTCTTTGCCTCTTTGCTTTCGTACAGCAATTAGCACCAAAGGGAGGCTGTGCTTCAGGGAGACATTAGCATTTATAATGCATGAGCCTGGAGGAAGATCGCTCCATAGATCATTCTCCTTATTAGCACTTCATTTTTGGTTGCGAGATTTCCAATGGCCAAGCAAAGCTTGAGGGTTAGGCAGATTTGGAGAATGATGGATACTGGTGGGATAGGCGATAAAGACATAGTGTGCATGTGTGTGTCATAGTGTGTTTGTAAACGAGAGTCCCAGTACACTTATTACAAATTGAGACTACTATATTTTAACATAGGAAATGGCAGATATGGTAATCTACTGAATTTGAATTGAGATGCAAAAAATGATTTCATTTTATTTTATTCAACATTTCCAGAATTCTACTGCTATTTTAATGGGGAATTTATGTTATTATGTTATACTCATTTTCTTTCAAATCAAGTAAAAAAGCTAAGAATTTTTAGTATTCCCAAACATTCATACAGTATGAACACAAGGTGGGTATACAGGATGCTTTCACTCTATAAAAAAAAAAAAAAAGCTGTGTGCTTAAGAAGGCTCTTTAAAATTAACTTTTAATTTAATTTACAAATTATCTAAAACCACAGTCCATTAAAAATAACCTTCATGCATTCAGTCAGATAAATACAGATTTATCTCATTAACGTATTTGAAAACGTTATTTACTGCACTTTTTAAAAATGTATCTGAAGAAATCAATCTTATTTCTCAAGTCCACTTCCATGAGTGGTCACCTGTGCTGCAGGGTGTTTTAATGCATGGGGCGACCTTGCAGCATCAGTTAGTTGCATAAAGCTAACAGTGAAGTGAAGAGAAAACGATTGAAAACACATGTTCCCACCGCTTTACTCTGCAAGGTCAATTGGCAACTCGAGAACAAGCTGAGAGCCATCAAACGTGTTATACAGTCAACCGTTCAACAAGATTAAAAGCTTTAAAAAAGCACTTCACGGATTTTGAGTCTCGATGGTCGTTGTAACAACTTCATAGATGCGCTGAACTATCTATCATCACATCGATTAACTGAGTGGAAGCAGCGTTCTGGAGAGCCGCGGTGTTATTTTCAAGAGCACAGTAAAATCTTTACCCTTAAAAAGGTCAATTATAGTATCTTGTCGATCATCTTCATGATGCACGCTTGGCACAATTTGATCAATTCATTTGAGGAATGCACCGCATAAGTGACCCGAACCAATCACGTACTTTGATTTGATGCAAGCAGACACAACATGCACAAACATGAAGGATTGCAACTGATTTTTTTGCAGTTCAGCATGTCTGTTGTTTCTGATTTGAGTACATGTTTTGCAGCGCATCATGGCTAGTTTGCTGTGATTAGTGCTTCAATCACTCATCGGGAATTGAACGATTAAGAATATCTCATGAATATTAATTATGCAACATGACGTTCGGCCTGTAATTGTAATTGATTTGATAAGAAGCAGACATGGGTAAGCATTACAGCTTACCGGGTAAACCAACTAGAAGGGATCTTGCTTGTTGTAGCTTTAAATGTTAGAGATGAAAAAGCTTCTCTGTTTCTTTCTTTTCAAAGCCTCTGCTGGCATATGGGGGGAAAAAAATGCATAATTGCTTTTAAATCAGAATAATTCCTAACCCAATAGACCCTCGTGTCCCTCGCCGCGCTGCTTATATTGGAAACCCATTAGAATACTATGAGAGCAGCACAAAACCCCAGAGCATGTTTTATAATGCTCTTCAATTTGGTCTCACAGTTGGTTCAGTCGTTCGCTGGCTCAAGCAACTCGTGTGCGGCCCAGGCAATATTTGCAGAGAGCACACTGAGGCCTCTTGACAAGTCGAATGAGATTGGAAAAGTTTTGGAGAGAAAGTCAGAGCTGGTTTTGTGGATAATGAAATGTTTGCAAGCGGGAGGTCGTCAAGCAACCGTGTGTCCCTCCACATCCAGCAAATTAACATACAAAAAAAACAAAAAACGAATGTGGTACAATGAGTAAAAGGCTCCTTTGATGTCATTTTCATCCAAACCACTAGATTTTCCTAAACATCCGCTGTGCATCCATGCACATGAATATTTGTCTGATCTTTGACGCAATCATTTTTTAAAGATGTACATTGAAAGGAAAGGACGTGACATGTGGCCAGGTATGGTTTCCCACACTAGGAAGTTGTGCTCTGCATTTAACCCATCCAACCCACAAAGGTTGTGGGCAGCCAGTGTTGCGGCGCCCGGGGAGCAGTTGGGGGAACGGTGCCTTGCCCAAGGGTCTCACCTCAGTCGTGGTATTGAAGGTGGAGAGAGAGCTGGTTATTCACTAACCCCACCCACAATCCCTGCCAGACCCCTATAAATACCAAATGTGCTATAGCTAAAATAACTAAAATGAATGCATCTATGTTGAGACCAAAGTCTTTTTTATGATTTTCAGTTTTGTTTACAATAATTAAAGCAACAGTTTTTTAAACGATGAAAGAATATGTAAAAGTATGATTTGTGGGATTGCAGCTGCACAGTAATTAACATGATAATTAATAGACGGCTAACTTTTCCATTTGCTGACATGACATGGTTAGGTTCAGATGGTATGTTGGTTGTCCATATTAGAGATAATCACCATGTTTGGAATGAAGCCATCATATTTAAAAAACATGATTATATGATTGTATCACATGATAAAATAGCATTTGTTGTTACTACGGTAAATATATGTTAAACTATTATTGGATGTCCTTCCATACTTTCAGAGTTTTTACTTATTAAAATGATTTTACTTTAAAATATATTATTTTTTATATTAACATATTTTAATGACCGTATATTTACTGAACAATTTTTGTTTTCAAAATAATAATTATTGCACAAACTTTGCTACATTTTTAACTAAATAAACTGTTTATTTTCACACAAAATCTGTTGATTCTCTTCTCTTCTCTTCTCTTCTCTTCTCTTCTCTTCTCTTCTCGCCTCACCACTTTTTCTTGTGGAGCTAAACTATCATTCAATTAGCACAGGTTTTGTGTTTTGAACTGATAGATGTCTGAACTGAGCTGATGAACCAATATCATTTTTCACTCAAATACTGTGGCACTTACAGTAAGGTATCCAAAAAGACTGAATCCAAGGTTTGACAATAATAAAGCATAACGAGAGATTTACAAGCCATCTATTAAGTATAATAAGCCACTGTAGAAACTCTTTATGGTGTGAGTGAACTATGATGGCTAGTGTTTTGGAGCTGAGATTGGATATGAGTTTTTCTGAAAAAGTGAAACGAACAGCATTTTTAACACATCCTGATCTGATATCACGTCTGAAGGGACTGCAGTGGTTCTTGGCAGCGTAATATCAGCCACGATTCAGTGAAATGAGCATAATTAAAGCAGACAGAACAAACGGCTATTATTTCAACACCAGTGGATCATTTCCTCTGAATTCAAGAACTGAGAGATAATTAACAGAGAAGTATGCTCAATAACTCGCTCATCGTCTTTTTCTGAAATACATGCATGCTCCTTTTTGGTACTATATCTGTGAACTTTGCCATTGCTGGCATTTTAAATTGATATTTTATGTATCGTATGCTTGAAAATTAAAGAGTTAGTTCAGCCCAAAATGAGGATTGTTATAGTTTATCTGCATTTTGCTGTAAACGACGGTGTCCTCTTTAAAAAAGAGTGGCATTAGATTCAGCTTAACAGAAATAAAGTCATATGATGATGAGTTTAGATGACAGCGTTTTTTATTTTTGCCTGAACCGTTCCTTTATATGCAATTTGAGATCTCTGGGTCACATGCGGTTGAAACAGAAAGACAGATAAAGCAGAGCTTGTAAAAGGGAAATGAGAAAAGACGACTCTTCCAAAATAGAAAATGTTCTCTGATCTGAGATGGGTTTGGTCTCTTATCATGCACGTATAGCAGCATATTCAGCTGCATGCTCTTCTGCTCTCACCCTTCATCTGAAGCTTTAAACACCTCGCTCTCAGATCTGCTGCTGTCGCCTGTTACTGATCTAATTACGGCTTTATATCGGAGATCTCTCATAACTGTGCTATTGATGTGCATCAGAACACTGTTTTCTTGTGCCCAATAACCATCAGAGGACAAACTCACAAGGACACTTTCATGTTTACATTTTTGTCTGAAGGACACATAACTCAATGTACTGAGCTGACTATTTAGACAAAAGGACTGTTTTTTGTGGTTAACTAGACTAAAACCTTGAACAATGTTAAAAGTACAAATATAAACTACAATCATTTTAAAATAGTGTTTTCGTCAGCTAATTGCCAAATCGTCATTTAGTTTAACTTTGTGAACAAAAAGAAATACAATTTGAATACTATAATAAAACTATAAAACAATTAAAATGTTAATGCAAAACATCATTACAATCATTGCAATATACATACATGTATGTGTCTGTGCATATGTACTGTATATACGTACATGTGTGTATTCTTTGGCGTCTCAGATTGAAACAAACAGTATATGAAGTGCAAAACATATTTTTAAATGTTATATGTACAAGAAATGGTCAATATATTGGTAAAAAATATATTTGGAGATAATATTTATGCAAATCTATTTTTTAAATGTTTGTTAACACATTTGTATATATTTTTGGCCTTTTTTGCATATTTTGAAATTTATTTAAAAGAGTATTGGTAGAAAACATTTATGTTAATCTATTATTTAAATACGTTTCCAAATATGTATGCATTTTTAGCCTTTTTAAATATTTCGAGATATATTAAATGTATTTATAATAAATGTCATAAATATTTTTATTTTTTTTTTTTTTTCTGCTGTATGGCAGGGTAGCTCAGGTTCAGGAATAGCCTAAAACCCACCTTACACATGTAGTGTTTGTAAATATGTAGATGACAAGTTATACAAGATCAGTTTAATGCATCTTTGTGTCTAACATTACACTTCAAAATGCTCTTGAGGATTGTCTGCATTTGTGTTTTTTGTAGAGTATTTTTGCATCCTATGAGTCGACATGCAAGCTCAAACCTTAAGCTATTTGAAATCTATGAGTGTGAGAGTAACCTGTCTGTGTGCCTGTCTCTCTCTCTCTGCTCACACACATACACACACACACACGACTCTTTCATCAAATGAAATTCAGCCAGTGAGTGGGTAGAAATGCACACATCTTCTCATACGGCTCTCAGCTCGGTCCAGACGTGCCACTCCGTCAAAGTAATTGCGGCATTCTGCTTTTCTGCTAATGAGGAGGTAAAATATGATCAGCCATGGGAAGCGGTTATTTGTGGCCTCTCTCTCTTTCTCTCAATCTACCTCCACACATCCGTTTGTAATTATTCCTCAGAGACAGTCTCACCTGCGCCGGCTTTAATCCCACACAGGGGCAGCAGGGGAATTAAAGTTTAACTGCTATCTCTTCTCGTGTGTGTGTGTGAAAAGAACTGGGTCCGTGTGACGAGAAAGTGTGTGTGCGTGCGTGAGTGAGTGAGTGGAGCGAATTCACCAAACAATTGTGGAAATATATGCAGTATAGCAACTAAAAAAACATGCAATCTAATTCAGCCAGGTGCTAAATGTGCTGCTATAGTGCTGTGCTGTGAGTTTTTCAGTAAAAACACACCATGCTTTCCATGCAACTTAGACTTGTTATGGATTGCACTTATTCACAGAATTCAGGTCTATTTGTCAAAGAATTCCAATTTACAATATATGTTTTCATTTCGTGTTGATCGTGTTATGGAGCACAAAACCTTAGCTTCAGTCACTGGGCAATATTGTAGCAATAGCCAAAAATAAATTGTATGGGGCAAAAATAATGCATTTTTCCTTTTTATGCCAAAAATCATTAAGATATTTAGTATTTCACACAGTAAATATATCAAAACATCTTTTTTGATTTGTAATATACAATATTTTTTTGCATCCAGATTTTCAAATAGTTGTAATACTTCATAATGCTGTCATAATCACAGGTTCAATATAAAGACTTTCACTCTTAAAAGAAAAGGTTCCTACAAAGAGGATTTTGTTTTGCCAGCAATGCAAGTGAACCTTATACAGTAGGCTCTCTAAAAACCTTTAGGTCTTACTTTAAAGATTTTTCCACCATGTACAACCTTTCATGCACCTGAAAGTTTTCAAGGCTCCAAACAAAAAGGTATTTTTGCAGCAATGCTGTTAAAAATAAAGGTTCCAAACTGGCCTTAATGTTCTATGTTCTCAAGAGCAATTTTGGGTTCCCCGGTGACCAGTTATTACTTCCGAAACTTATTTGTATGTGGCCCATATATCTCCAGCAAATGTGTTTATCTTACTGTTTCCTGGAGCGGGTTGGTATTTAATGTTCCTGCTGGGTGTTTTGTTACTTATTGTGATTGTCTAATTAATCACTGTTTGACTTCATGTTATCTCTAAACGCCAGAGAGTTTAAAATCCACTTTCTGGGGTTTTGCGGGAGCAGATTATCATCACTTGATGTGTGATGCATGTGTTTTCTAGTAAAAAAAAGTATTCAGAAACTTCATTTGCATGCTTTCCGTTGCATTAGATAATAAAATTTCAAAGCAACCGTCATTCAGTGTAAAAGAAAAGAAAAAGCTTTAAAGAAATGCGTGCTAAGAATTTACATCTAATGCTGAAAATGAAGACAGAAAGTATTGTGGCACTTTGAGGTTGGCAAATGTTAGTTGAACATGCTCATAGTCGATGTGAAGGAATACAGCTGAACCTGAAAAAATCCTCCAGCAGCCAGATCAGTTCAGTTGATATGAGAGCGCTTTCTCATAAAAGTTTGAACTTTTTTTTTTTTTTAAATGTTGGAATGCAACCGAACGATCAGCTCGAGGCTTTAAAATGAGACGAAGGAAGAGTGTGCGTTTCTCCTTTCCTTTAATGTGATATCAAAATGTCTGTGTTCCCCAATGAGTCACCAGAATATTGAGATTCATATCAAAAATTCTGAAGAGTTTCCTTGGCTTATGAAAGCAGCTAAAGAGGCTCATGAGAGCGAAACATCCTCGTCCTTGCTGTTTTCATTTAATAATTATTTGGTTTACAAGTATTTAATTATATATTTTACTTTGCTTTATCAGGGAAAGTAGGTGAAGCATCTGAGATATTTTAAAACACAATGGAAAACATGTGGATATTTTGGCCAGAAGCAATGGTTTGAAGTTAAAAACACCGTGATGGGTTTGTTTCTTACAGAAATCTTCTCCAGATGTTAACTGGTGGAGTACATTATTGTGCTGTTTTATCAGCTGTTTAGACTCTCATTCTGACGGCACCCATTCACTGCAGAGCATCCGTTGCATTACAATGCTAGATTTCTCCAAATCTAACGAGGAAACAAACTCATCTTCCTCTCAGATGGCCATAGGGGGAGCATTTTTGGCAGAACTATTCCTTAAAGTTGTGAAACAACAGTACAAAGTTCTCCAGCTTTCAGCTTTTCTGAAAACATCAGATAGGTTGGTTTTGTTGGATATTATTCCATCTTAGTACCTTGACAGCAGAGGTGACAAGCCTGAAGTAATATAAAATAATAAAAATACACATTAAGTGCAAGTACTGTATATCTAGTGTTTTTAGATGGTTGTAACTTCTGCTGGTCAGCTGCTTTTCAATCACGAATCATGTGTTGATTTGTTAAACTAAAATATGTCACTTTATTATCTGTTAATCACAGACAGAAGGTTTCTATTTATACATGAGGAGCGTATAATTCGCGTTCTTGCTGATTGGTCCCGAGAGCTTCTTCTCGTTTAAGCCGGTCTCATAATTATTCACAGATATCGTCACGTCGCCTGCAACTTTGCATTGTTGGCAAAGTGTTCTCGTGCACTTTTAATTAATGAAGTTTTCCCCCATCGTATGTGTTTTCAAGACTTTAATTTGCTTATAACTTTTTTCCCATAATTTAAGAAAAAAAAAAAGTAAATTGCTGGAGATCCTAATTATGTGACCTATTCATCAGAGGAAGATTAAAAAAATGAAACTAAACAAATCAGACGAGGACACAAAATTATGTCTTTCTGTCTAGCAAATTAAAAATGGGCTGGCTAATTTCTAATCATCATCTTGAAATATGAAAGCAGACAGCAGTTTCTGTGGGTCCATCGAGCAGAAATAAAGCAAGCGACAGCTCTTTATACGCTCATATTTGTAGGGAACAGGACAGACATCTGTCTTTGTCCATATAAAGTTACCAAATGAGAGGTATTGAAGATGGCTTGATGAATATGTCGCTGTATACAATTTTAATAAGTGCATAATTGACCTCGAATCTGTTGCTATGAGATGCATTTAACCTTTTTTTAACCTCTCTTTTCTAATGTCCAGATTTCTATTTGAATCACCATTAATTATTTAAAAAAAAACATTATTACAGCTTAATTTTGTTGTGTTCAGTCCATTTAAACATAGCATTGAAGTTTTCTTAGTCCATTTGTGTCATTTTTGCATTCACTAAAGCTGCATGGGTAGAGTTTTAGCTCCCAGCATGCACTGCATAGGACTGAATGGAAAGACTCATTAGCGAGTTGTTATGATCAGCTGGAGGTGCCAGTCTGGATTGGATGGCACTCCAGTCCCCATGTACTGTGCCTGTGTTTTTCCACCCCATGCATGGACTGTCACCTGTGTACTCTTGTCTCCACCCACCTCATGTGTCCCCAGGGTAACTGATATGTTGTCTCCGCCCACCTT
>JAUMHQ010000044.1:18034901-18050947 GCA_032361165.1 Enteromius paludinosus | reverse complement strand
TTTATTATAAGGTGTCATAATACAGTAATTATCTAGTAAGTACTTAGTAGTAGCTGTTGTAATTACCATGTAACTGAGTTATGGAGCAGTTTGTAGATGTTACACAGATACTTATGTAACCAAAATATTGTCACATATGTGTTACAGACTTTGTAGAACGTAATTATAAATTCTAGCACACAGACATAAGCTACTTAAAATAAAGTGTATCAAGATTGTACTCAAGTGTAAGTATTTGTGTAACAGACTCGGTCTGTAACATATGTGTAACACTGGCATCCATAACTTACATGATAAGTACATGTATTAAGAACAGTATCAAGAACTAGTACTAAGTACCTAATTAGATCTTTATTATAACACCTTAAAATAAAGTTTTACCCAAGTTTATGTCACAATTCCTATTTTGTATCACGCAGGTTTGACTTTTTTTTATTTTGCATTCAGTGGCGGAAACGGTCTTCTATACCGCAAGGGAAAAAAACAAACAAACAAAACTTTTATGTGCACACAAAGTATGTGTTAAAGAGACCTATGACCTATTGGAAACTTTTATTTGTTTATATATATATACACAGTACCAGTCTTTTTTTTTTAAACCCTTGAACTTGGCAAATTTTACGCCCATCAGTCCATTTCGAGTCATGCAACAGAGAATGTGTTAAATTGAACATTAGGCCTTGATGTTAGAGGTACTACCACAAGAAGAGCCGTATTTTAAGGCAATAGATATGTTAATTTATGTGCATCCATGATCTTGTTTTATTCATAGTAAGGTGGCAAAATAGTGTGCGCGCAAAAGGAGCCAGGATACAGTCTATAAAACTAGAAATTGTAATACAAACAAAGTCCAGTATGCATGCAAGTAGTTTCTCTAGAGCACAAAACATATACAGATGACTGTACAATAAGCAAAATGACATTTTTGTTAAATATGGTCTGAATATCTACTCAAAGGTTTGGAAAGTTGAGTCTGGAAAAAGTATGGATTTTTTAAAATGGAAAATGTGTAGGAACCTTGCATTTAGAAATGATGCATTGTTGAGGTCTTACGAAGTTAAAGAATCAGTCTGAAACTGTATATACATACACACACATATATGACTTTCAAAGTGCATAAATCACAAAGAAAGATTTCAGGTAATTAAGAAAAATGTTATTTTCTGTTCTACTGAAGACAAATGAAATCATCTTGGATGGCCTGAGGGGGAGTAAATGAACAGCACGTGTTCAGTTTTGGGTGAACTCTTGATGCAGAGTTTTTGTGGTAGGTCTAAGGAACAATGAGTGTACTCCTTCATATTTTCTCTTTGATTTCATGAAATTCATGCACTTAAGAACAATCGTCAGCTCTAATCTCAGTGTCCCACTTTTCTAGAGAAAGATTCTGAAAACCCAGGCGCTTAAATTGAGTCGCTGCCTACGTAGGCTGCGTTTTGAGACATCATAAGTCTGTTCCCAGTGCGCAGGCTGAAGGTAGGCAGCGTGATTATAGCCTTTAAGATGTTTTCCTTTGGCCAGATGCTGAAAAACTCTTACTGAGCGCTAATTTCCTGAAATCTAGTGGCAGAGCTGCGATTAGCGCGTGGCGTTCTTCCAGGACCGTCATACGTGAGCTAATCCACTTCTTCTGACTGAGATGGATTACAGCGAGAGATGCTGTGTGTGTGTGTGTGTGTGTGTGTGTGTGTGTGTGTGATTATAATCAGGATGCTGGAATCTGATGGGCCGATCGCGTCGGCCGGCTGAATGTAAAGCAGCTTGCAGCTGTTTGGGTTTCTTCTGTGATCCTGACAGAAGGTGAACTTCAGTCTGAGGTCGAGATGGACGATAGATTATTATCAGTTATTATATAACATACAAACATTTCAGTATAACCTTTATATAAAAAAATAATAAAAAAAGTTATTTTTGTGTTTATTTCGTTATTCTTACTTTGTTTGTTCTTTGTAAAAACAAACAATATCATCTTATGTGTGTGTGTGTGTGTGTGTATATATATATATATATACAACATTTCTATACACTCAGATTGTTTTTTTGTCCACCAAACATTTTATTTTATTTATTATTTTAATATTTCCTTTAATTGTTCACTCTGTCATTGTTAGTTTTAGTTTTATATTTATTTACTATTTCATTTATTTCATTACATTTCTTATTCTTATTAATAAGCTAATTGGCATCATTTAACATGTTCAGGTTTCAGCTTTTCTAATATGCCACGTAGGGTTGGGTCGACAGACATCGCGATCCTCCGCCCCGCCGCCGCAGCAGCTCGCGAAAAACACACTTAATCTATGGCGGTCTAAATCTATGCCACTCATAAGTGAGCGCACCACTGATGCTGGCGAGCGCGGGAAATGATTTCCGCGAGAGGAAAACAGATGTACATGCGAAGAAACGGGGCCCGCGAGCTCCTTTCAAACCATCGCATGCGATCACTCCTGCGCTCGATCTTCTCTCACCTGCTCGCGCGATCACTGTTTTTGTCAGTCGTGGGGCGGGGCTTGGTGTTTTAGTTACAACTAAACAGTGGCATTTTCTTGTTTTGTGCTAGTATCATAACCATATCCACCTAAATAAGTATCTGAAATGAATTTGTGTGTGTTTGAACCTGTGTAGTGTTCGGCACAGTTAACAGCGCAGTCGTGAGGCCGTGCCTCGTTTACACCCGAGGATCCTCTAAACGTAAGGTCAAACTGTGCTCCGATCTCTGGAGATGTAAGAGACACCAGAAGTCATCGTTCCCTGAGAGAACGTGTCCTGGAGCTTCACCTGCTCAAGGTCGGTCGTCGGAGTTCAGCAGAAATTAGCCGCTTCATCCGGTCAGCGGGGAGCTCGTCACCCCTGAGGTTCGCCGGGCTCATTTACATATGGAAATGAAGACAAACTCACACATGAATATTTCAGCGCCGCTGTGGTTTTGACGTCTGCCAGCAAGAGAAAGACGGTGTCAGAGAGGCTCCTGCGAGTGTGTTTACCGCGGTTATTGACCTCTATTATGCCGGTGTTATTTTTACTGTCATCATTATCATAACGTCAGCGCGTGCGATTCATTTCTGCGCGTGTCTCACCCCCGGGACCGTAAGCGCTCGCCCTCGACAGCAGAACAAAACACGCGTCAATGATTCAATCACAGAGCCTGTGTCAGCCGCTTCAGTCTGAAATAACAGCAGATGATGAGACTGACGCTTTAGAAAGACATTATGGGAAAGAATCAAGTCTGAAATGTACTCTGTTCACTTTCGTAATTCATTATTCTATAGAAAAATAATGTATTTGTTTTCATGATCCAGATTATTCTAAGTGAATATAATGATGGGTTGAAGGCCTTTTTCTTCATTGTACTCACTAATTAGTCTGTTCAATTTGGAAAATGTCATACAATTTTCTTTTACACCTTTCATGTCGACTTCAGCAACAAAGGCGTTGCTCACAAAGGTGCAGATAGATTATTAAAAAGAGATTTATCTCATCATTTGGCTTACCCTTTATGAAAAACCTTTAAATACTTACTTGTATACTTACTCATTAACTAACTAAAAGTTAAAACTAAACAACCATTAATTGATAACCACAGTGTCCTGTCGTGTAATATGGGATGTCCTCTGGTATGGTATATTAATTCAGTGTCCAGCACCAGACTCATGAAACCAAAGGAAAGTGAGGTCTGTTTGTCCTTTTGAAATGATAAACACAATAAAATCCTCCCTCTGCTCATAAAATATGGTCGTTTGGTTTATAGTGAACTGCTGGAAAGTTTTTACAAGCGAAAAGTTTGAAGATCAATTTGAGTTTCAATCGAAGCAGACCGTAAAGAAGAATCAAATGGAGTTGTGTAAATGTCACAGTAACAAACAGAGCTTTGCTTTTTGGGGGAAATCAAATGTCAAAGAGAGACGAATGCTTGTCCCCCGTCTGTCATGTTCAAGAGTGTGAGAGGAGAACTAGATGAAGAGACCTGCAGTGAAATAATGATGGGACACCTGCTGTCTTTATCTGTCTGTCAAAGGAGTTGTTTCCTTTATTTGCAGTTTTTGTGTTTTTAAGGGCTAAAGAACTGGTTTGATTTAAGCATGTTTCACAGAATTAAATCTCTCGGCAGGAGTTTTTGCTATCTTGTGCCATTTTCATATTTCAACATTATGTACTGCTTATCCAAATCTAAAGTGGAATTTATTTTTGCCAGTTTTTATCTCAGCTTCTTTTGGAGATTTAATTTTTAATTTTAATTTTTTTATTTTCACTCAGTTTCACACAAAGATTATTTATTTATTTTTATTTACATGTTATATAGCTTTAAATATAATAATAATATACTGTATATATATATAATAATATAAATTTAAATTTTAATAATTATTTCTGTTTTTACTAAAACTGTTTTATTAGATGTGTCTGGTTATTACAAGGTGCAGACTTACTTATAGGAAATATTAAATAGCCTAAATGTAACACTGTCTTAATTTATAATGTAAAACTTTGTTCTCATGTGAAACGCTCTGTCTTCGACTCACACAAAGCCCAGCAAGCTAAATTACCTTGACCAAAGCCAGAGAGCTTGTTTTCCTTTCAGCACATCAATAATCAACTCAACTTGTCATAGAGAACAAGCGAACATGCTGCAAGAACATGAAATAACTAGTGTTTTAGTGTGTTTTTTCTGATCGCTGATTCATAACTGATTAATTCGGAGGGAAACCCACGCTGAAGCGTCTCAGATTATTCTGCTTTCTTTTGATAAAAACAAACACAATTTAGCAAACAATACAAGTTTAGAGCTAGAAAACGAACACGAGTGCACATTTTAGTACAGTTTGAAACATTGCCTTTACATTTGAATTGCTATATAGGAGAAACATTTGACTTGAAGGTGTTTTTCTTTCCTAATTGATTGTGATTTGCTCACCAGTGGTACATCACCACCATTAATGTTCAGTAATGTTTGAACGATTCAGGCTCACAAAGTAGTTTTGAAAAACAGAAACAAAAGCTGAGAATCACTGGGGACCTCATTTCGTCATTCAGTAGAGCTTCGGTTCAGTCTTCACATCTTTATATCAAATACAATCACACGTTTGACTGAAGTACAAACAGAAGCAGCGTGTCAATCAAGCTTGTGTGATCGCCATAAAGCTGATCAGCGGTCCCTTTCCCGAGCAACGATGTAACTCGCTGATCAACCACCACAGTACGATGCATTGTTTTGGAAACGAACTAGCTACACGCGACTGTTTCCCGAACACGGTCGCGTCTCCGTCGCTTGAACCTCATTAATTCAACAACATAAGGCCATTGTTAATGACGTCACACGCATGTGGTGGAGGAATGACTGATTAGAGATCTCCAAGATGCTGCTGTATTGAACATGACACACATTGACTAATTTACTATTTTTGTTCACTGTCATTTTGCTTTATTTGATCTTTGAATCATCGCGGGTTCATTCTGATGTCATACTCCAGGGTTCTCTTAGCCTTTTATGCACATGCGCACTTTCAAAAACAGCGTTTAGAATGGACGTGCAAAAATACGTAATTAAATTGCTTTTTATATTTAGATAGTTGTTATCTAGATGTAAGTTTGCTTCTTGTGGACAATAGCATATTTATTGAAGCTGTAGTTCTAACCACAAGCGTTTGACGTTGACTGCTTCCTGGAGACACCGAGTCATTGAGCTATGCTGGTAACGACAGAACTTGCGACCATAGTAGACTAACCATGCTTTTGGGAAACGCAGCCCTGTTTGATACCAAACGTCATGTATTATGCAGACTCGTCTCCAAAATCATTCATTTTTTTTCTTTAGAGGTTTAAAAGAGCCATGAACATTGTTGAATCACATTACAAACTGTGATATGTAGCACAAATGTGAAGGAAAATCAGATTCCCTTTATTGAGGGAAAGAACTACAATTCCCATGAAGCATTGCAAAAAAAAAAAAAAAAGATTGGGGAAAAACAACCTGTTAATTTAAAGTTTATGGTTGAGTGTGTAGATATGTGTTTACATGTGCACGCACACACACACCAGGGGTGTGAGAAAAAATAGATTTTCCCATTAATCGTTTTTCTCTTTTCAACAAGTTTTTTCCCCGTAATAGATGCGCGGCGGGCTACATAGCACAGATTCTGCGCTGTGACACACGTGCATGTTGAAAGTGTGCTTTAACTCATACCATTTGCAGTGCTATAAGAAGGAAACTAATGCACTGACAGACTTTCACGCGGGCTTTGTGTTTGTTTGTCCTGAAGCGGCTGATCTCGGCTGCGGTCAAACGTACTTAGTAGTTTTATACGAAATGGATGTACACACCGTTAGTTATGTTTCCAGAACAGAGCAAAACATCTGATATAGATCTGTGCATTAGTCTGATTGAAGCCGGTTAACGCTGTCACTGCTCTCATCAGTAATAATCAAACAGCAATAAAGCAGAGAAACTATTGTCTGTAAGCTTTCGAATTCTTAACGAACGCCTATTTTAAATAAACAATTGTTTGAAAAAGTAGCTCATGTCAATTAATGTGGAATTATATCAATTTGATTTACAATGTATATGAAAATAGCCTTGTGCAGTAATATAGAATTTTCCCGGGTAAGCTAGTCACAGACTGAAATGCATGTTTGGGCTGTCTCATGAAACCAAGATTCACACCCATACTTTTAAGATGGCAGTACTGACACAGATATGGCACAACTATAAACAAAAAGCACAGAAACTGTAAGGTTGTAAAGATGCATTTGCACAGCAGAAGAATTAATTGGGGAATAAATGTAGATCAAGAATCATTCAAGATCATGCGATAGAACCAAAATAAGGAGGTAGGTATATCGTATGTGTACAGTATGTATGTATGATTGTGCTTAATCACATCCAAATTAAAAATATTTGTTTATGTAATATACGTATGTGTGTGTACCTTAAATTTTTATGTACATATAAACACACACAAACACATGTATGCGTGTACTTCAGAAAACAAATGTTACAAATGTTTACATACAATATAAATTACATGAATATAAATATACACATGTAAATAGACTGTAAATATTTTCAGAATATAGAACAAAAACTTGTATTAATGTGTAATAATTAATCATTAATCTCGCTTGTGTGTGTGTGTGTGTGTTGTGGTGCTGTATGGGAGTGGGTGGAGCTAAAGGTCTCATTTGACTGCATCTCTCTGAATTATTATAATTGAAAATAGTTTAAATACCAAAAATGATGTTAATGTTAATGCAGTCACAGGGCCTGTTTGATGACTGTGTGGGGTTATCATCTCTCTGATCGACGTCTGAAACACGTCGCAGCAAATTTTGCCAAACATGAGAGATTTCAGGAGAATTACAGCGGCCTCGCCCCGTCTCTCTCATTTCCCGTCCCAGTTATGACCTTTCAATCAGAAATCTCATCACAAATAATAGCCGTATCTTGCAGGACGGTTTAATGTGAGAATCAATCACTCGCTAATCATATTTCTGTTCGCTCTGTGATGTTCAGATGTGCTACTGTAGTTTTATGGCATCCACAGTTGCGTTAATCTTGAGAGTTGAAAACAATCAATGGAAATGATGTGAGCTTGAGGGAGAAATCCAGAGGGAAGTTTTCTAGCTCATCGACTGACACAAAGCAGTTATTTCACTCATCGTATTTTAAGCAGTTTACAAACAGTCACTTTTTTTAAATACTGTGTCCTCCACTAATATTGGCACCGCTGATAAATCTGAGCGAAGGTGGCTGTGAAAATAAATCTGCATTGTTTATCCTTTTGATCTTTCATTCAAAAAATATACAAAAATCTAACCTATCATTGAATTAAAACAATTGAAATGGGGAGAAAAAGTTTTTCTCTAATACTTGTCGGACACAATTATTGGCACCCCTAGAATTTTTTATGAGTAAAATATCTCTGAAGTATATTCCCATTCATATTCACAATTGTGAGCACTGCAGGGTGATTATGGGTATGAAAATATCCAGCCTTGGCTTCCTGTTTCACAGAAATATATATAGGAGGGAAAACAAAGCCCACAATCCCTTAATCATCAACACAATGAGAAAAAACAAAGAATATATTTATTTTATGATGCAAATGATACTTGAGCTTCAGAAGTTAGTGAAGTGGCTTTAAGAAAAGAGCGAGAGCAGGGAAAATCCCATCTCCACCATCAGGGAAATAATGAAGAATTTCCAATCAACATGCAATGTTAGGAAACTGTCTGGAAGAGGACGTGTGTCTCCATCCTCCTGATACACGACGAGGAGTACAGTTTGAGTGAATAAAGACTCTTCAAGGACCACAGCTGGAGAACTGCAGGAAATGGTTGAGTCTCAGCGTCAGAAAACCTTGTAATAGTCAAACAGCCCCAACACATGTTGTTCAGGAGGGTTTAAGAAACATTCTCCGTGCTCATCCAAAAACAGTCTCCAGCGTTCAGTTGTCAGACAGGACTGGAACTACAAATGGGACTGGCTTCTATGATCAGATGAAACTAAAACATGTGTTTTTTTTTAGCAGCAATCACTCGAGATGTGTTTGGTGAACACAGGGATAAAAAGTACTCCATGTGTACAGTGAAGTATACTGCTGTGTTTGTGATGCTGTGGGTCTATATTTCTGCTGGAGGTCCTGGTCATCTTGTTTAGACACATGGCGTCGTGGACTCTATTAAATACCAGCAGATAACAAATCAATAATTCACTGACTCTGTTAGAAATCTTATAATGGGCCATGGTTGGGTCTTCCACTGGGACAATAATCCAAAACAAACATCAAAATAAACACAAGCATTAGTCACTGAGCACAAAATGAAGCTTTTGCCATGTCTGTCCCAGTCCTCTGACCTGAACCCTGAGTGAGGAGAACTAAAGAGGAGAAGCACCATGGAGCTGGTGTTCTGAAGGGTCTGGAGTGATTCTGGATGAAGGAGTGGTCTCTCTTCTCTTATCAGGCTCTCTCCAAACTCTTCAGGCGTTACAGGAGAAAACTCAGAGCTGTTATCTTAGGAAAAGGACATACAGAAGCAATAATTCGGTGCCAAAATGTATTGGAGAAAAGCATTTATTCCATCATTAGTTTTTCTCCCCATTTTCAATTGTTTTAATTCAATGATAGGTTAGAATTTTGTACGTTTTTTGAACGTAAGATCGAAAGGATAAACGATGCAGAATTATTTTCACAGCCACCTTTTACCAAGGGCGCCAATATTAGTGGAGGCCACTGTATCTATGGAAATTGCAGGGACGTGTTTTTTATAAAACTCATTTGCTGTGCAAGCATATTTGCAATTAGTGTTTTTTTTCACAATAACGAGGAGCGCTGGCTTTGCCTGGATGCTCGGGGGAAAATAGGTAGCTATTAAGATGATAGTAATACGATGCAGTTCAAATAGCTCAGGTTTAATTGCGTCTCGCAGCATCTGTGCTTCAGCTCGTGTGTGTTTGACAGACTGACGTGATGATGGAGACATGACAGGCGTCTCATCACATCTCACGCCTGATTAACGCTAATACCCTTCAGCTGCAGACACTGGAAGAGCTTGAGCTCATGTGTAATAACTCTGTACAGACTCTTGATATCGATTGATTAATAGTGCAATTACATTTATTTCATTTCTGAGCATGTGTGTGTGCGCGCGCGCTTGTTTTGGTGGCATATGAGGACACAGATTTATATATTATGAGTATAGGTATCACAAGGAGAATGTGACTTACTGTACAGTACGAGGACATGGCCCCATGTCCCCATTTTTCGAAACGCTTGTAAATCATACAAAATGAGTTTTTCTGAGAAAGTAAAATAGCAGAAAGTTTCCTGTAAGGGGTGCAGGGTGATACTAAATTACTAAATCATTATTTATCGTTTAATGCGGTCCCCACAATTCACAAATGTGTGTGTGTGTGTGCGTGTGTTTGCAGCTATTTAACCATATCTCGTGGACATTTTTGCATGCAGAAGTGAGTGAAACTTGATGAATAATCTGTTCACGTTCTTGAATAATCTGCAGCTTGTTTACTGGCATTATCAGTATAGTCAGAAGTCTGTGTTTTGTAAAGCATCGTACAGAAGTGATCACGTGCTGGAGGTCTGAGGTTTTCAGCGGCGACTCCCCGAGCTGCTCTTTATTTTCCCAGCAGCGTCTGGATCAAAGCGTCTCCGCATTAACGAAGATGAATCATCCAATACCATCGATCAATGGCTGTGACACTGTATCTGGGGCAGAGAGTCTCTGGCTGAGATGAAGTTATACGTCGTCACTCTCCGGTTAAATCGCCTCGCGGGGTATTAGTTGAAGCGATTCTGTTTGCTCCCATGTTTGGAGACTCAAAGCAGCCGTTTGAAGGACCACTGCTGTCCTACATTCTCCTCCGGCTGGTTTAGTTTTCTGAGAGGACGGTGATAAGCAGGAAAACGAGCCGGATGTCTTGGGAAAGTAATTCAGTAGGCGTGTCAATCGCTTCCCAAATTTCTAAGACGCTCCATCTCTGTTTTGGTTCGCTGTAATCTCATTAGCCCACTTAGAGGGATGCTGCACATGAATTTCTCTGGTTATGAGAACGGGCCACATTTAATGATCTCTAATTACTTCTCGTGAACAGGAGAGACATCATATTTAGCAGTGCATCAGCATAATGGGTTCTCGCCGGTTAAAATTCAGTGCATGCATAGCATTAAGAGCTCAGGTCAAGATGCACAACTTTGCGTTGAGTGACATCTGAGGAGATTATTGACATAAATGCATGGTTTTAAAAATACCAATGTGTTTTTGCATCAAATTATGAGTCATTAACTACAATTGTAGCTAGTGTTTTGAAAAGGAACATCGTGAGCTGATTCATCGGCGTATGCCAATAACTGTTCTACAAGTGCACATGTCTTGTTTTTAAATGTCTTTTGAGTAAATTTGTCAAATTTTTCAAATCTAATTCATAAGTTTCTAAACATCATATTCATGTTCAGAAAATGTAGTTCTAGTCTAGCATACAGTATTTCAAGAGTTCGCTCTTCCTCAATTAATCATAAAAATGTTAGCGGATTTGGTGTGCTGTCCGGGGGGCGAGCACGGTGGACGGCGGAGAAGCGCGAGAAGGGGCGGAGGAGGGATGCAAAAGAAAGACAAGATGCGGAAGTGGAGGAGATGGATCTATTTATAGTGGAAAGGATGGATCTGATAGGCTGGCGAGATGAAGAGATGATTGGACAAAGCGATTTCCTCTCGAAACTCGTTTGGAGAAACATCACTTCAAGAGTTCGCTCTTCCTCAATTAATCGTAACAATGTTAGCAGATTTGGTGTGGTGTCCGGGGGGCGAGCCCGGTGGACGGCGGACTCCGAGCCCTAGTGATTTGAACCCTAGCAAGGGCAGAGCTCGGCGTCCGGCTCGGACCCTGCATGCCCCCCAAAAAAGCTTAGAGGAGGACAGCAGCCAAATAGCCCCCCAAAGAATGCATGGAAGAGGATGCTGGATGAGTGGCTTGTATTGGGTAGCCCACGCATTTATTCATCATAAATAAATCGTAAAACCATAGTGGCAAAAAAAAAGAAAAGTCGAATTACAACTAATTATTATATGGGGTGAAAGTAATTGATATTTTAATGTGTTAGAAATTGATTTTTGTTGAAAATATGTCTGACAAGATTAGTACACTGAATTACATTTTAGTGGCTAAATTTAGTAAATCAGGAAGAATGTGTGATTTCTGCTCAGAAAAACAAACAAAATTGTAATTAATTTAAATTAAATTTATTTTGTTTTGATTTTTTTTCTTTTTTTTTATATCTTTGACTCACACATATATATATATATATACGGTATCAGTGTTTTTAATGATTTTAATTCATGTTTTCAATGACTTTTTAATTTGAAATTATTTAGATTAGTTTATTAATGTAGCGCTATAAATATGAGGCTGTGACAAAAGACGAAAACAGAATCGAGTAATTAATGCATATAGTGTGAGTCCAAATGAAGACCTGAGCTGTGATAATTAGCCACACATGTGATTTTAAGATGCTGTCAGAAATGAGCTCATTACAGTAATTAAACAAGCAGAGCTCATCTCTGAACAAGAGCAGCGTGGGATACGAGGAAGGGGCTGGCGTATGCTCCCCTCTCTGCTGAAGACGGGAAGCTTACGATCTGTTTCAAGTCATTTCACACATTAATATTTCATGGGAGATTGCACAGACGCAATAGAGATAATATTTGCGAGAAAAGCTGCATTTGAACTTTGACCTTGATGATGAGTTTCAGTGGGGGATATTCAAATAACCAGAGTTTTAAAGCCAACGTCTTGCATAAATGTATTACATAACATGCACTTAATATATAATGCAAATGCTTCTGCGTTCAAGACATAACTGAGAAATGGGGCACAAGCACTAATTGGGGAAAAAATTCATCTGCTCATCTGTTATCTATCATAGCCTATCTATGACTATGCCGTTGAAATAGCCAAGTTTCTAATCTAGCGCACATAAAAACAATACCATTCTCGCCAGGGAGTATTTCTGCACTGCAAGAGCATACAACACCTGCAAAAAGTGCTCTCCCGAGAACGGTGCTAAACAGGGCTCACGCGACTCTGCGCTATATCAGCTGTTCAACCTCTGCTCGCTCTCAAATACACTTTTTAAGACTTTCGAGACGGGGATCAATTATCAGATCTCTGATGAAGTTATTTTCAACACATATCATGGCTTTAGGAACAGTGTGTTTGTGTGTGGGTTTTATTTTATTAATAATTAATCCTTTATAAACCACAATGCAACACCAACACATATATTTTCAACACATAGTAAAATATAAAAATCAGGTATAAAACATGAAACATAATGAATAGTGTAGTCATTTCAATAATTGAGAATCAATTTAGAATACTGCAATGATCTGGCAGTCAGCGCTAGCACCCAGGTGCATCATGGGTATTTCTTTAGAGTTGACTTATTTTTGTATCATTTAAGCAAGACAGTTGGGTTTTTGTATTAGTGGTGTTATGTGTGTTTATGTTCAAGTTAGTTTGGGTGGGTTTGGTTCATTTGCAGCTCTGTATATAAAAGTGTAACTGCTACCATCATGGAGATAGATGTGTAGGGGAGGGACTTGTTGGTATTGCCGTGTATGTTAACAACTCAACGAAAGAGTAAATGTAGTCAGAAGAGAGCACAAACTTCTCACTGGTTACACTATCAGTCCTGTCATATATAGTGACGCTAGTGGCTGTATAAAGAATGTACGCATGTACCGACAAGAGTATGTGAAATAAAGATTAGGTGCATTCATATGATGATGGCTGTTAGGGAAAAAGATAAAGAAATGTTTTGGATAAATGTTAAGATTCAGAAATTTCATGCATTGTTAAATTTCAGTCAAAACTCTAAATAAGTTATTTAAATAATTTCTTCACAACTCGTTTAAGTTAGTCTTTACAAGAACGAAACGTAACGGTATACACTACTTCACGGCGTCAAACATCGATCTATTAGTGCTACATCATTTTGGGTGGAGAGGGCACCAAGAGGGGGTCTCGCCCAGGCAGTAACTCCATGTAGAACCTCCACTGGTGGTGGACTAACAGTTTATAACCGCAGTTTTAACCAAAGAAGTTGCAACATGCCGCTAAACAATCAGCTTTGGCTACCGCTTGTTTAATTAGAACACGTTCACACACATTAGTTAACTGTGTTTGGGATTAAAAGTAATAAAAGTTTGGAACCTCTTGTAATAAAGTGAATGTATTTCATCACTACAAATTCATTTTTAATTGAGCTCTTTTCCCTGTTTTCTGCTTTATTTCTTAAAAAGCATAGTTTATTATTATCCATCTATTTGTAGAAGCAGGACTGTAGAGGCAGTTTTAGTGTTTACAATTCATTTATGCTACTGCAGAAAAAAATACTCTAAATATTTGTATGACTATTTTTAATGTAACCAAATTGTATGTTTATTTAATTATTATAACATACATATTTAGAGAGACCTTATGTGATGTTTATGTGGTTATTTTGGAAGACTGCTAGCATAAGTAATTATACATGTTTTCTTGTGCGAGATTTTTTATTATAAAAAAAAAGCTGTGCATGGAAGCCGTTCTTCTGTCAAATGCAGATTAATAACGAGCTGTCCCGATTCAGTGTCTGCGGTCAGAAGAGATGTTGATAGGTTTACTGTCAGAATGACATAAAAACATCGCTGAAATACAAATCCGTAATAACTCTTCCTGCAGTGAAAAAGTCTCTCTCGTCAAAATCCAGACACATGTTGAGAGCTGTTTTGGTTTTTAAGCGCTGTGCAGTTCTTTTCTCCTTATTCAGACCCTGACACTTTTTCACCAGCGAAGCGTCAAAATGAATTATGGACTCTAGTTGGATTTGTTTGCGCTTTTGTCTTATCCAGATGTTCACTGATGGACTGGAGTGGTTTGGATTACTTTTGCGCTATTGTGATGTTTTGACTCTCATTCTGACGGCACCCATTCACTTCCATCGCTGAGACACGTTTCTCTGAATCTGATGAAGAAACGCATGATCTCGGGTGGCCTGAGGGTGAGCGCATTTTCAGCACATTTCCTTTGTCAGCTAAACTATTCCTTTAAGGGCAGATATTTTTACTTGAAATACGAGTTATTTTTATTGTAGGAAAGCACATTTTGATCTGAATACTGCACCACTTGTTGAAAACAATAAAAAAAAAAAAACTAAGTTGCATTGCTACTTTTATGTAGATGCTTGTACGTCTCAAAGCATCATGAGTCCAGTCTACATGGACTGAAGATGCTCATATTAATACTCACTCACGCACGCGTGCATTTGTTGGATAATATTCTCCTGAGTTATTACGAGAAGCTATAGAGTGATGTTCAAAGCGCACGGAAACAACATTCAGACAACACTCCATCAGGTTTGAGCCTGAGAAGGAACATAATTCACTCGCTCCACGCTTTTCATTTGCATACAGCGCTGTGTTATTTGCATAGCGGCAGCGTTGGTAATTTGCATGCGAGGCAGAGAGTCGCTTCTCTTCTCTTCTCTGAGGTGATGCGCTCATGCCTCATCCAACTTTTCTCCATTTGTCTACAGCGCTCGCCCACAAACGCCTGTGATGATGGGGAACGCGGACTAGCTTAACTTACTCTTCATGTCTCTTTGGCTCCGTGCATCTATTAAAAATGCTTCGTTAGACGCTGGAGTGCAAGGTGACTAAAATTTTCCCAAAGCGTGCTTTGGGTTCTGGAAGCAGCGTCCTGTGGGACAGAAAATCACAAACAAGATCTCGGCTTGGTGTTTCTCCTAGACAGCAAGACGATTACATGGAGAGCATCTCTCCTGGGAAATCTCCTCAGAAGAGATCTCAAGCGTGTCTCAAACTCTGCTCAGATTTGCCAAGCTTTACAAAAACAGAAGTACATGTCAAGTTCCATTAATTAAGTAAATTTCAAGAATATTTTCTTAATAGTTTGCTGATTCCAACATACAAGTAGTGCACTCGTATATGTATTATTCCAATACTTCTTGGGACTAAACTAGCCTGCAAACGGAAACATTTAAATGTATTTTTAGTGTGGATTTAGTGCAGTGTTTTAGTATTGCAAACAATAGAGGTCTATTACTATTTATGTGCACTATTTCAGTGCTTTTTGGGACTACATCTGCCTACTTTTAGTCTATATATAGTTAAACACTGAAGTGCATTTTAAGTGTGAATAAAATGTTACTTTGGTATTGAAACAATGCAAGCTAACCTTATGAATAAAATGTGTTTATTAAGTAAACGTAAGCTAGGATCAAGTATATTTTTCAAGTAGTATACTGATGGCAGTGCATTAGTATTGAGCTTATATGTGTGTTACTTCAATGCTTTTAGGAACCAAATCGCCTAAGTTTACTCTATAAACTACACATTTACATTTATTAAAGGTGTAACAGCAAACTTTGTATTAAGTATTACATCTATACTTAAAATAAACGGTTTTACAGGTCCATTTACAACCCTAGAATTTGACCCTAGAATGAAACAGTCTGTTTTTGCCTTATTTGGAA